>BQNB010124484.1:699-16822 GCA_026074375.1 Tanacetum coccineum
CTCATCAAATATAACCTGTAATCAAAGATAAAAACAACTATACCAAGCATAAAATATGTGATTTACCAATATACAATGTGAATTTAGGGTTCGACTCGATAGATAGGATGAAAGAATTGTTAAACTCATTAGGTTTTGAAGGTTTATACAGAAGAATACATATATTAAATGTTACGCAAATTTTATTTCCAAAAATAATTAAAAACTTTGAGTTTTCTGGACCTGGGCATTTGACGCCGTCAGGGTTGTGGTGACCTCGTCACAGGTGTCGTAGTGACGGTGTCGCATGTTAATCGTGACGCCGTCTCCACAGTCTGTGAAAACGAAATTTTTGTTTTTGATGAAAAAAATTATGCACTTGATTCCATAAGTTAATTCATGTATAAATGGCTGCATAAAACCTAAGATTTAACAATTCAATCATGTAACTCAAAACTGACGCGAATTAATCTAAACAATTCATTCAACATGTTTGAATTTTGGCTCAAAAGCCGGATAAATTCCCCTACACTTATTGTTTGGAAAATACCTTTGATTGAAATTAAGACGAGGTTAAGGACAATACAAAGCATGATTACAAGATAATTCAAACATAATAAAACAAACCAGGAAGAATTAAAACACACGACACTCCTAATATGCGAGAAAGGTAAATTGGGTTGCCTCCCAAGAAGCGCTTTTCTTTATTAACGAGTCTTGTAGCTAGACTCGAAGTCACACGTCCTTACGTGACTTCTCCTTCGTCTTCCATTCCTGTTAGGTATTCGGGTCCAAGCTCTAGGCATTCTTTGTAAAATCCTAGTATTTTGCTCATTACATACTCTACTCATCTTCTCTTGTCTTCTTTGTTCCTAAGATAGACTGATTTGGTATGCTCTTTTTCTAAATCTGACAATGAGTCGTATTGCTCTATCTTATGGGGCATCTTATAGGCAACTTCATCGACCCCTCTAATGAATCTAACAACACCTTCGGGTGGGTCATGAGTCATGTTGGATATCTCTATAAAATGTCTCCCTAGTACCACTTGTGACAACCTAGGGTCTATGATTGAACTAATATCCTCGACAATCATGAAGTCTATGATATAGGTGAAGTTTCCTATGAAGACATGCATTCCTTTAATCCTTCTCGTGAAATTGCTAATTCCTCCATTTTCATCTTCCCTAGGGTTGAGTTTTCTCCTCATGATCCAGTTGTACATCATTCGGGTCATGATATTAAGAGGAGAGTTTAAGTCAATGTAAGCTTTTTCGACATGTACGTGTCCAATATTGCATGGTATCTTAAGGTTGTAGGGGCATCCTTCCGTAATTATAGGGTTCCTTAGTAATATTGAAGGGATTGGGCCACTCATTAGGTACCTATGGTAGGTTAGTTCATCTCTAGTCGGAAAGGTGTCGAAGTACTCTACTACCGGTTCTTCCGTCGTTTCCCCTACTCCTTCATTGGGATCCTCATTCTGGGGTTCATCATCATCTTGTATAATCTCGATGAACATTACTTCTCCATCATCCTCTTTAGAGCAGACAAATTTTGTATTGGAGGATTGGGGAACCAACCCGAGTGATTCAAGCATTGAGTTTAGTTTTCACACATGTTCTGTAGCGATGGAGGCAAATTAATTAGGTTGTGGTTGTGGGTTAGAGTTGGTGTTTCCAAGGCTGCCTTCATCTTCTTGTCCTACGTCAGACTCATTGACTTGGGATTCTTTAGGCTGCTTGGGGTGGATTGTGATGGTGCTGATAGAGCTATGGATGTGGGTTGGGCATTGCGGGTCCTCAGTTAGGTCAGAACGAGCATACAAAACTGGATGAGTCCCCAGTTTCGGTTTCTTAACTATATCGCCAGGTAGTGTGCCTGCTATTCGGTTAGTGATGGCCTTCAACACAATGTCAATTTTGTTGGTCATCTCGCTTTGCTGTTGTTTAAAATCGGCTTCAAACTTGGATAGTCAAGCGTCTTGAGATGCCATGAATTCGGAAACCAATCCTTCTATATTTGATTGATTGTTAAAATTTTGAGGACGGTTATTGAAGGGACGGTTCGGGATCGAACCGTTGGGTTAGAACTGGTTAGGTGGGTTTAAGAAATTATTTTGGGAGTTTGGAGGTTGTCTCCACCTAAGGTTCGGGTGACTTCTCCATGATGGATTATAGGTGTCACAAAGATTGTTTTGCTCGGGCTTAAAGGTATACCACTTGCCTCCCGCTTCGTCGGTACGCGAGGATGCGTATTCAACAAAGGCTTGTTCGAGGTTTTCCATGCAATTTTGATTGTCGTGGGGACCACTGTAGATTTCACATGGGATAGTGATTTTGTTTACTTGGGTAGGTTGTGTCAGAGTAAATTGAGCTTCCAGCAAGCGTTGGACTTGATTTTCGAG
The DNA here is from genome assembly GCA_026074375.1 of Tanacetum coccineum. Taxonomy (NCBI): domain Eukaryota; kingdom Viridiplantae; phylum Streptophyta; class Magnoliopsida; order Asterales; family Asteraceae; genus Tanacetum; species Tanacetum coccineum. Next base: position 3,086 of record BQNB010124484.1, read on the forward strand.
CTCGATTAGACGGCGGTCAGATGTACTCAGGACTGATATCATCAAATAACGTCATACTTTACTATCATTTATCCCATGAATTTTACCCACTTTTATATACCTATTGCAAGATATTGGTACTTAATTTCTTAAAGTTTATTATTGCAGTAATTATGGAGTCACTTGTAAAGAAGAAGCAAAAAGGCGCAATTCTAGAGCTTAAACGAAGACATTTAAAGAATACTATTTTCTGCACCTATACGCCGTATCCAGCAATGAAGATACGGCGTATCAGCGCCAGCTCAGCACAAGAAACGCGTAATGATCAATTCCCAATCCGGCGTATCCACTACAACCAATACGCCGTATGCACAGCTGTTCATCAGTCAAAGATACGCATTTAATATGATTGATGGTAATTATCTTAATTGATTTGATCTTATCGCGGACTCCAAGGAAAGTAACCCCTATACGCCATATCCACTTATCCCTATACGGCGTATCCAGGCATATTTCAAACACTATAAATACAAGACTCAAAAACAAGTTTTAGTGTGCAATATCACATTCTCTGTATAGTATACAACTAAAGTCGAATTTCTCAAGCCAAGAAGAGCAGCCAAGGTCGAGCACTACTCCTAATTTCATAGAAGACATCGTGTAATTCTTACTTTCTTAATTATTCGATTTTTAATTGTTTAATCACATTTGTAATAATGACAATGATTGTGGGAAAATACCTTCGGGTATTAGCCATGTTAATGAATATTATAACGTTTGGTTTGTTTTAATCTGAATTTGCTTAATGTATCGTTGTTGTTTAATTATGTTTATCGTCGTATACTTGTTTATGTGCTTGTACATGCGACCTATCATTCAACTAGGTCTAGGGAGACCTAACCAGTAACCTAGAGGTCAGGATGGCTCTCCATGTTGTGTTTTATATGCCCGGACCAATAGGATCACAAATGACACCTTATCATTACTCTTTGATTATGAACTTAGTTGACCGGCAGGTGACCCAATATTGTTCAACCAGTATTTTTCATTTATTAATTGGTATTGATTTTGGTGGTGGACTACCGGCGTATAAAACAACATCAAGCAATAAGTGGGTAAAGTCCTGATGGGCTAGGGTATTAACATGATCACCATTGCTTTAATTCCCTATGGTAGATTATAATTAAACTATAGGATGCTTTATGCGGATGCGTTAATCGTGACAGGATTGTTCGTGTCTAGGTCTTAGGAAGAAGTACCGCCTAAGTCTTAAGAATGATATGTTGCCTCGAGATAAGCAGCCATTACACTAATTAATCAAACCAGCATTTAATCAGATTTAATATGGTTAATACATTTTTCTATTATTTGGCTCGTTCTGCTCTTTTGTCTTGTGTTTATTTGCTTTAGTGTGTATTGTGCTTAGAATTGATATTTGTCGCCATAAACCTGTGCTAGTCCTCAGGCTGAAAACCCCCCTTTTACCTCTAGTAAATATGTATAGCGTAGGTTAAACCAGTAATTAGACTAATCTAGATAGAATAAAATATTGATAGAATAATAGGTTAACTCTCACTCTTAGGTGTTCGACACCTCTACTTACGCGAAAGGCATACATCTTTGACGGGTACTCTGCCCGTTAAAGTGTTGTCTTTAGGTTAGTCGGCTAAATATAAATGTAAAACCTGATAATCATAAATAACACCTATACAACAACATCAAGGTTTTTGGCGCCGTTGCCAGGGGAGTGATTAGTTTAATCTTTATTCTTTTTAGTATTTCTAACCTTTAACTTGTTTAGTGTAAAATTATTAATTCTGATTTCTAAAATCTAATTGTTTAGTTTAATTGTGTGCTTTAATTTATTGCATTTAATTGTGTTTTATATAGTATTCTGTTCTGACTGATCACTTGATACGGCGTATCCACCAGTTGGATATGGCGTATCTAACCTTCTACTCAGGACAACGTGTTGTTTTTACTGTCTAAACGACGTATTTGTTCTTCCAAACATACGGCGTATTCAGTGAACTCAATACGGCGTACTGCTATTCAACAGCGTACTGCTATTCAACAGACTCATACGGCGTATTACTAATTAATAAAATACGGCGTATCGGTCATCTGATACAATATACAGAACTAAGAATTGATTTCCGTGTTTAAATTTATGTATTCCTTCTCGTAAGAGCATATCCTACTAATTAATTCTCTATTTCAGGTGGTGCATGACACGGAGCTCTACTAAAGAACTACTCTCACCTCTCGAAAACCCTGAATGAGAAAATACTCTGCTCAAGAGGAAGCTTTTCGATAACCCAAGCCTTATGGAATTAAATCCACCAGAGGACGATCAACTTTCTGAAATCGAAGAGCATATAGAAGAAGAAGTCACAGATATAATGGCGGAAACAATGGAATAATACATGAGCAAAACCCGAGAGGATTACGGGTCGGGCGTCACTAGGCCCACAATTAACCAAGACATCCCTTTCGAATTAAAGGGGAAATTTCTTAAAGAACTTCATGACAACACTTTCAGTGGCTCAGAACAAGAAGATGCAAACGAGCACATCGAAAAGGTTCTCGAGATTGTTGACTTATTTCACATCCCAAAAGTAACTCAAGATCAAATCATGCTACGAGCCTTCCTCGTATCTCTAACGACACATCATGGTTTTTGGCGCCATTGCCGGGGAGTGATTAGTTTAATCTTTATTCTTTTTAGTATTTCTAACCTTTAACTTGTTTAGTGTAAAATTATTAATTCTGATTTTTTAACTGCTAATTGTTTAGTTTAATTGTATGCTTTAATTTATCGCTTTTTAATTAAGTGTTTTAAATACGGCGTATTCAGTACTCTAAATACGGCGTATTAGTTGATTTAACATTTTCCATTAGCAAATCCATCACAGGAAACGATGAATGACCCCAACATCACCATGGAAGAGTACATCAGACTTGAAGAAGAAAAGCTCAAAGTCGTGGTGAACGTTTAATTGGTAAACCGCCACATTTGGTAAAATAAGGCATTATTATGAGGAGGAATGCTTCACGAATTTCAAAGAAGAGTTCCCGGCCATCGTCTTCGGGAAAATAAAGGGTAACTCATTCGATTCAGAACAAAGGGGGGTAATGGGAGAATACGATGATTTTGAGACTGAATTCCCAGTCATAGTCTTCAACAACACATCTGACACAACACCCCACTGTAAGTCCTCCTAAAGAAAACCAAATTGATTTTAGAATATCATTAGACGAATCCGACGACGAAGATTACACAGTAACTTTTGATGAAAATTCATTTTCATATAAAATAATTTATGTCAATGATTTGAAAACGGATTCGGAAGATGGTAATGGGAATATGCCTACGTCACCTAAACCTACGGTCGATTATTTTGATGATTTAGACTACTTTAAAGATTTCGAAAATGAATTTCCAGCCATTATTTATAACGATGGCTTAACGTCTAAATCAGATCTTAGAACCAAACCTCTTGTAATTTCTGAATGTATCAATGAATTTAATTTAATTGATGAAACATCATTGTCTGAATATGATGAAGAAATTATTTCACGTTTTAATAATCTATTCAACGATATTCATCACGATGATTTAAAATCAGAAAAAGATGATGATGATGACAATATCAGTATAATACAATATTTAGAGGATAATGAAATTTCGCATGGGGAAAATGTTTTTTTTGAAACGAATCACGATAAAACCATTAAAACTTTTGAAAATTTAGTTTTGTCATTAACATAAATATCGTGATTTGGAGTTATTACAGAATGCTACTTTCTTATTATAAATCTATATGTGTCGTACGACATTCTGTTCGACCCTAAGCGGTATTATAAGGATGGATCTCATACAAACGTTGTGGAGGCCAAGGTACGTTCTCTTTTAAAAACTTTGAAAATTGGTCTCCATACGGCGTATATAGCTTAATATATACGCCGTATCAGTTGAATGTCTGATACGCCATATCAGACAAATCCCTATACGGCGTATCGAGCGTGGGTATAAAAACCCAGTTAGATATGTCGGATCGTTTCACACATACTTTTTACCCATAATAAAAATTGTTTTCACCGCACGCTTTGATTTTGAAAATCACTCTTGATTCCATACATCTCTTGCATATTAATCAGACGGTAATGATTCAATCCTTTCCCTTCTTTCTCTATCGATTAGGAATTAATGTTAAGGTATAGATTTTTAAATTAGAGTTTAAATAAACTATTATATGTGGTTCCTCCCCCTTGTCCTTTTAGATGTTAGACCTAGTGGAACATGGCATCAATTATAAGAATAGGATGGAACGGGTAAAATAAGGGAAACCCCCTTTTGATTTTAAAACTGCCAGATGCAATACGGCGTATTACATCAATTTGTACCCAAAAGTTACCTCAAATACAACGTATCCAATTAATTGAATACGGCGTATTGAACTAAGATATGGAGTATACTTTACTTGCTATATGTCGTATCCTTTCAAAGGCATACAACGTATTCAACTCAAATCCCTATATACGGCGTATCCTAGGGTTTGGGATACGGCGTATTGTAACCTGTACAGTTGTGTGTTTAATTGTTTGCTTGTATTGTAGGTTAGTGAAAACACGAATTGCACGAACGTCTTCTAACTTTTTTGCAGGACCTTGCTGTAAACAAAACCGACTTTAATGTATAGTCTGAAAATACCTCATGTTGACCTCTCTTGGGCATTCTGAAGCCCTCGTCAACACTCTTCTTGCTCAAACACTCAAAATGGAAAACCATCCGGAGCAAACTATCAGGGAAGTTTCCTCATTCTAATTCTTTTCCCATATTATTTAACTGTTTGTCTATACAACGAGGACGTTGTATAATTTAAGTGGGGGTGGAGAATTAGAACGTTCTTGTCCTCATTTTCAGAAATAAAATGCTAACATGCCTAAAAATGGATCAAATTTAAAATAAATAAAAAAATTTAGCATAACTTTTTATGAAAAATCACTAGTTACATTACCTGGCGCACTATAACCCTTAATGTCTATTTATGAGAATTAAGCTTATCCATTTCCAATTGCTTACTAAAATTCCACAAAAATATAAGTGTGCTGGTGATGTAGTGGACTTTAGAACTTGGCCTGGTATATCACTCGAGACCTCAATGATGAGTACTATGGATTTAGATGGAGTAACATGCTTGACTGGTAAATTTTTAGGATTAAACCAAAAAGCCTACATGTCGTAATATTAACTAACTACACTGTTTAGTTAACCCCCGTGTAACCCTTTTGCTTACTCTCATTTTTAGAGTAAAGATACCCCTAGAACAACCTGTTGAGCCATTCCTTTCTTTTTCCTACACCAATAAAAAATTGTTTCATTTCACCTTTACACCTTAGCCTACCGTGTAGATTAAAGCCTATTTGATCAAATGTTGTTAGTCTCTTTCGTGTAAAGTTTTGTAGTTCCTACGTCAAAGTGAAAATTTCTCTATCTATGTAATGGTCGGGAAAATTACACAATGCAATAGGAATACTTTTAGCTCGTGTGTTTTTGCTACTTTCACAATTATATATTATGTCCGAAAGAAGAAAATTTCAAGAGAAAATTAGCCGGACAAATGATGATTATGAAGACGGTGAAATTACGCCGAGATTTATGATGTATTGTTGAAAAAAAAAGAAGATGCAATATATATATATATGAAAGATGAAAAAGATAGTCGGTTCATAGAGCTTACACCGATGAAATTATTAAAAAAGATCGATTATTCGTTGATACGCACAAAAATCAATGATGTAAAGTATTTTAAAAATTGGCCGATATCACCACTTATTTTGTAAAAGTATGTAAAGTTCGGGATGTAAGGGAAGTTGACCGTTATGGGAACGCCAACTTAGGTTGTCATTGTCATCTATGATCGAGACGTTTGTTTATAAGTTCGAGTCTTTGTCATGGAACGGTCGGGGAAAGCTACTAGCAACCGCACCTTATTTGTTGGCTTTAATCTATTTGTTTGTTTATTTTATTTAACAACAATTTTACTTCCCTTTCCTGATAACTAACCTTAGGATCTACTCGAATGAGGATGTGTACGAGCGTGGATGTCTATTCCGTCGTTACGGCCATGTATTCATGTCTCAGCTGCCTTGTTTGACGACGACCTCTGGTGAAAGTCAGAAGCTCCACACCCTATATCATTCTTCATCTTAATAAGAATGATTAAAAACCCGAGCCTTCTAATAAATACCCAATTTACCTTTTGACTTGTTACTCCTTAGCTTTAGAGGTGGAGATGTGTATCCTTGCCAAGCCTATGATACGAAGCTAATCACGACTGAGCAAATGAGCGTACCACTAAAATGATACACCCTAGATTAGTTGAGTGATCTGAGTGATTTCATTTCCATATTTCGTGAGGAGCTTGGTTTTGTACAGGTGATCTGAACATGAAAGAAATGCTTAACGGAAAAATCCTTAACCTCGGTTGGGATACATTTTCAAAATCTTTCTAAAGTCTACTTGAGGACAAGTAGGATTCAAGTGGGGGGATATTTGATATCATCAAATAACGTCATACTTTACTATCATTTATCCCACGTATTTTACCCACTTTTATATAATTATTGCAAGATATTGGTACTTAATTGCTTAAAGTTTATTATTGCAGTAATTATGGAGTCACTTGTGAAGAAGAAGCAAAAAGGCGCAATTCTAGAGCTTAAACGAAGACATTTGAAGAATACTATTTTCTGCACCTATACGCCGTATCCAGCAATGAAGATACGGCGTATCAGCGCCAGCTCAGCACAAGAAACGCGTAATGATCAATTCCCGATCCGGCGTATCCACTACAACCAATACGCCGTATGCACAGCTGTTCATCAGTCAAAGATACGCATTTAATATGATTGATGGTAATTATCTTAATTGATTTGATCTTATCGCGGACTCCAAGGAAATTAACCCCTATACGCCGTATCCACTTATCCCCATACGGCGTATCCAGGCGTATTTCAGACACTATAAATACAAGACTCAAAAACGAGTTTTAGTGTGCAATATCACATTCTCTGTATAGTATACAACTAAAGTCGAATTTCTCAAGCCAAGAAGAGCAGCCAAGGTCGAGCACTACTCCTAATTCCATAGAAGACATCGTGTAATTCTTACTTTCTTAATCATTCGATTTTTAATTGTTTGATCACGTTTGTAATAATGACAATGATTGTGGGCTAATACCCTCGGGTATTAGCCATGTTAATGAAGATTATAATGTTTGGTTTGTTTTAATCCGGCTTTGCTTAATTTATCGTTGTTGTTTAATTATGTTTATCGCCTTATACTTGTTTATGTGCTTGTACATGCGACCTATCATTCAACTGGGTCTAGGGAGACCTAACCAGTAACCTAGATGCCGGGATGGCTCTCCATGTTGTGTTCTATATGCCCGGACCAATAGGATCACAAATGACACCTTATCATTACTCTTTGATTATGAGCTTAGTTGACCGGCAGGTGACCCGATAATTGTTCAACCAGTATTGTTCATTTATTAATTGGTATTGATTTTGGTGGTGGACTACCGGTGTATAAAACAACATCAAGCAATAAGTGGGTAAAGTCCCGATGGGCTAGGGTATTAACAGGATCACCACTGCTTTAATTCCCTATGGTAGATTATAATTAAACTATAGGATGCTTTATGCGGATGCGTTAATCGTGACAGGATTGTTCGTGTCTAGGTCTTAGGAAGAAGTACCGCCTAAGTCTTAAGAATGATATGCCGCCTCGAGATAAGCAGCCATTGCACTAATTAATCAAACCAGCATTTAATCAGATTTAACATGGTTAATACAGTTTTCTATTATTTGGCTCGTTCCGCTCTTTTGTCTTGTGTTTATTTGCTTTAGTGTGTATTGTGCTTAGAATTGATATTTGTCACCATAAACCTGTGCCAGTCTCTCAGGCTGAAAACCCCCCTTTTACCTCTAGTAAATATGTATAGCATAGGTTTAACCAGTAATTAGACTAATCTAGATAGAATAAAATACTGATAGAATAATAGGTTAACTCTCACTCTTAGTGTTCGACACCCTACTTACCACGAAGCTACATCTTGACCGGGTACTCTGCCCGTTAAAGTGTTGTCTTTAGGTTAGTCGGCTAAATATAAATGTAAAACCTGATAATCATAAATAACACCTATACAACGACACATCAAGGTTTTTGGCGCCGCTGCCGGGGAGTGATTAGTTTAATCTTTATTCTTTTTAGTATTTCTAACCTTTAACTTATTTAGTGTAAAATTATTAATTCTGATTTCTAATAGCTAATTGTTTAGTTTAATTGTGTGCTTTAATTTATTGCATTTAATTGTGTTTTATATAGTATTATGTTCTGACTGATCACTTGATACGGCGTATCCACCAATTGGATACGGCGTATCTAACTTTCTACTCAGGACAGCGTGTTGTTTTTACTGTCTAAACGGCGTATTTGTTCTTCCAAACATACGGCGTATTCAGTAAACTCAATACGGCGTACTGCTATTCAACAAACTCATACGGCGTATTACTAATCAATAGAATACGGCGTATGAGTCATCTGATACAGTATACAAAACTCAGAATTGATTTTAGTGTTTAAATTTTTGTATTCCTTCTCGTAAGAGCATATCCTACTGATTAATTCTCTGTTTCAGGTGGTTCATGACACGGAGCTCTACCAAAGAACTACTTTTACCTCTCGAAAACCCCGAACGAGTACTCCGCTCAACAAGGAAGCTTTTCGATAACCCAAGCCTCGTGGAATTAAATCCACCGGAGGAAGATCAACCTTCTGAAATCAAAGAGTATATAGAAGAAGAAGTTACAGAAATAATGGCGGAAATAATGGAACAATATATGAGCAAAACCCGAGAGGATTATAGGTCGGGCGTCACTAGGCCCACAATCAACCAGGACACCCCCTTCGAATTAATAAATTTCCAGCCATTGTTTATAACGATGGCTTAACGTCTAAATCAGATCTTGGAACCAAACCTCTTGTAATTTCTGAATGTATCAATGAATTTAATTTAATCGATGAAACATCATTGTCTGAATATGATGAAGAAATTGTTTCACGTTTTAATAATCTATTCAACGATATTCATCACGATGATTTAAAATCAGAAAAAAGACATGCGGATGACGATATCAATATAAACAATCTTCAAGGATCATGAAATTTCGTATGAGGAAATGTTTTTTAAAGCGAATCACGATAATACCATTAAAACTTTTGAAAAATTTAAGTTTTGTCATTAACTTAAATATCGTATCTGGAGTTTATACGGAATGCACTCTTTCTTAATAAATTATGAGGTGTCGTACGGCATTTTCGTTCGATAATCCCTAAGTGATTATAAGATGGTTCTCATACAAACGTTGCGGAGGCCAAGGTACGTTCTCTTTTAAAAACTTTGAAAATTGGTCTCCATACGACGTATATAGCTTCATATATACGCCGTATCAGTTGAATGTCTGATACGTCCGTATTATAACACTATCCCTATACGGCGTATCAGCGTGGTAAAAAAAACCCATGCTAGATACGCCAATCGTTTTCACAACATACTTTTAACTCACAATAAAAGTTGTTTTCACCGGCCGCTTGATTTCAAAAATCACTCTTGATTCTATACATCTCTTGCATATTAATCAGACGATAATGATTCAATCCTTTCCCTTCTTTCTCTATCGATTAGGAATTAGGGTTTAAGTATAGATTTTTAAATTAGAGTTTAAATAAACTATTATATATGTTTCCCCCCCATCCTTTTAGATGTTAGACCCAGTGGAATATGGCATCAATTATAAGAATGGGATAGAATAGGTAAAATAAGGGAAACCCACCCCCTTTAATTTTTAAAACTAGCCAAAATGCAATACGCGATTCAATTTTCATTGATATGGAGTATTACAATCAATTTTTACCTAAAATTTACCTCAAATAGCAACTTATCACAATTAATTGAATACGGACGTAATGAACTAAGATAGGGACTATCCTTTACCTGCTATACGCCGCATCCTTTCAAAGGCATACAACGTATTCAGATCAAATCCCTGTATACGGCGTATCCTTATAGACATACGCCGTATTACGCCTTATGTTTACTAATCTAATTGATCTTTCAGATATGGCACCACTACCCGCTGCTGATTAGAGGCACCCATGGCTCAGATATGAGGTCGAGGGATATACCCTGGGTGTTATACATAGTTATGAGCAGCGGCTCGAGACCATATAGAGCAGACCGGTCAACCGGGTTCATGTATTGGATTTTGAGGGTCTGACCCCCGAGATGAGGCAGGATCTGGCGGTGAGATTGAGGATGGTATATTCTGGAGAGGGGCAACAGGTGTTTGTGAGTCATGCTTGGAGGAGATTGTTTGGTATTCGTGGGCCTCTTGTTCGAGAGTTTATTCTTGAGTTTCTCAGCACTTGTCGGATGAGCGATACTGAGATAGGGTTGGATGTTGCGGATACACTATGTTTTCAGCTAGGAGGTGCTAGGAGGAGGATGACATAGAGATGGTTTATCTTGGCATTGGGATTACATACAGAGCAAGAGATGGCAGAGGCTGGGTTTGGAGCCTATTATGTTGGGAGTGATAGATTGAACCCCCGACAAGGGGGAATCTCAGGGATTTTTGGATAGAGATTCATCAGGCTGAGACTTTTAGGCCCTGCCCCTTCCTATGTTCTTATTCGAGACCCTGTGAGGAGATTATGCCACAGGATGATTGCTTACAATATTTTTGGTAGGGGCAGGCACCTAAGAAGGTGACCGGTGTTGATATCTTCTACCTTCGCAGCATGGACCGTGGGACTACCAACGTCCCACATCTTCTATCATAGTATCTGTTTAGGCATGCGGAGGGGAGGAAGAGCAGGGCCAAGCTATCAGGAGGGCACTTTATTAGGCGTTTGGCTATGCATTTTGGGCTGGTTAGTGACGAGGGATTGAGAGGGCTGCAAGTAGTCACCCGAAAGCTCCCTTTGATTGATTTACATAAGCTTGGAAGGCTCAACATCTGCACAAGGTATGGTGACACATGGTCTTGGGTAACATAGGGACCAGAGAGGCAGCAGGCTACTGTGACTGGTACCCATGAGGCGGATGAGGCAGGATCGTCTGCTGAGGAGGTCGCTCTAAAGATTCCAGTACCAGTACCAGCACCAGCACAAACAGGCACCACCACCACGCACCACCGCTTCCCAAGACCCCGTACAATTCACAAAGGATCGAGAGGCTTGAGGATGAGGTGCACAACTTATGGCGTAATGTCAAGGGCCTACGAGGAGATGTCGCGAGCTTTACCACAGAGCATTCTAGAGTCTCCACATAGCTGATCTGCTGTATGACACAGCTTATGGACGCCATGGCCAACGTTATCATCGTTATATTCAGAACATCACCCTTGTAGGTAGCTCAGGACTATCCTTCTGGAGGCATGTCATGCCCAAGACGGGGGAGGCTAGTACCTCCACAGCCCACCACACTGATGCTCAGCCCGACCCCTGATCTCTTATTTATTATCTTTTGATGATCTGTACGTATTTTACACTATGACACTGTACCATTTCTTTTTGATAAATATAAAGATCGGTTTATTTGTGTGTGATAGAATCAAGACTGGCAGTAAGTTCAGCAACACTACTCACTGATCGATTATAGGTTCATAATCCTAAAACCGCATTATGAAAAAGAAAAAAAAGGTCGAAACTTAAAGACTGGCTAAAAACAAACGTTGCTGCCCCGGGAGACAACCCGGTATGGTTTTTTAATTGTTTGTCGCATTTAGATTGTTTGAATTTTAATTTTATATTGAGTCTGTCTGCCCAGACATACATACGGCGTATCGAACCCCTCTGGATACGGCGTATGCATGTCTAGACAATTATCAGTTTTTAATTTCAGTATTTAATTGATTTCACAGGTTTACATACGGCGTATCCTAGGGTTTGGGATACGGCGTATTGTAACATGTACAGTTGTGTGTTTAATTGTTTGCTTGTATTATAGGTTAGCGAAAGCACGAATTGCATGAACGTCTTCTAACTTTTCTACAGGACCTTGCTGTAAACGAAACCTACTTTAATGTATAGTCTGAAAATACCTCGTGTTCACCTCTGTTGGGCATTCTGAAGCCCTCGTCAACACTCTTCTTGCTCAAACTCTCAAAATGGAAAACCATCCGGATCAAACTATCAAGGAAGTTTCCTCGTTCTAATTCTTTTCCCATATTATTTAACTGTTTGTCTATACAATGAGGATGTTGTATAACTTAAGTGGAGGGATGGAGAATTAGAAGGTACTTGTCCTCATTTTCATAAATAAAATGCTAACATGCATAAAAATTGATCAAATTTTTAAAAAAACTTAGCATAACTTTTTGTGAAAAATCACTAGTTACATTACCTAGCGCACTATAACCCTTAATGCAATTTTGTAAGAATTAAGCCTATCTGTTTCCAATTGCTTACTAAAATTCCACAAAAAATATGTGTGTGCCGGTGATGTAGTGGACTTTAAAACTTGGCCTGGTATATCACTCGAGACCTCAATGATGAGTACTATGAATTTAGATGGAGTAACATGCTTGACTGGTAAATTTATAGGATTAAACCAAAAAGCCTACATGTCGTAATATTATCTAACTACACCAGTTAGTTAACCCCCCGTGTAACCCTTTTGCTTACTCTCATTATTAGAGTAAAGATACCCCTAGAACAACCTGCTGAGCCATTCCTTTCTTTTTCCTACATCAATTAAAAATTGTTTCGTTTTGCCTTTACACCTTAGCCTACCGTGTAGATTAAAGCCTATTTGATCAAATGTTGTTACGCTTTCATGTAAAGTTTTGTAGTTCCTACGTCAAAGTGAAAATTTATCTATCTATGTAATGGTCGGGAAAATTGCACAATGCAATGGGAATGTTTGTAGCTCGTATGTTTTTGCTACTTTCACAATTATGTATTATGTCCGAAAGAAGAAAAGTTCAAGAGAAAATTAGCCAGGCAAATGATGATTATGAAGACGGTGAAATTACGCCAAGATTTATGATGTATTGAAAAAAATAGAGAAAATGAAAAAGGGAAGTATATATATATATATATATATATATATATGACAAAAAAGATAGTCGGTTCATTGAGCTTACACCGATGAAATTATTTGAAAGGATTGATTATTCGTTGATACGCACAAAAAATCAACGATGTAAAGTATTGTAAAAAGTGGCCGATATCACCACTTATTTTGTAAAAGTTTGGGATGTAAGGGAAGTTGACCGTTATGGGAACGCTAACTTAGGTTGTCTTTGTCATCTATGATTGAGACGCTTGTTCATACGTTCGAGTCTTCATCATGGGACGGTCGGGGAAAGTTACTAGCAACCGCACCTTCTTTGTTGGCTTTAATCTATTTTGTTTTATGATTTTTATTTAACAACTATTTTTACTTCCCTTTCCTGAGAACTAACCTTAGGATCTACTCGAATGAGGATGTGTACAAGCTTGGATGTCTATCCCGTGGATTCGGGTGTGTATACATGTCTCAGCTGTCTTGTTTGACGACGACCTTTGGTAAAAGTCAGAAGCTCCACACCTTATATCGATTTTCAATTGTTTGATCACGTTTGTAATAATGACAATGATTGTGGGCTAATACCCTCGGGTATTAGCCATGTTAATGAAGATTA
>BQNB010124485.1:0-19930 GCA_026074375.1 Tanacetum coccineum
ACCTTGTTTTTCATGTCTCATTCCTTAAACCTTGTGTTGGTGAACCTTCTGATCACTATATTCTGTTACGATTATTGTCTACTCCAGAAGGTCCTTTAGTTCATCCAATTCTAAGTTTGGATTCTCATAAAGTTCGGGTCTGGGATGAGTGGGAAATTCAAGTCCTAGTGCAGTGGGATGGATGAGCAGAACATATATGGGAATCATGGAATCAACTTCAACAACATTATCCTAACATAGACCTTGAGGACAAGGTCTCTTTCCATGAGGGGAGGAATGTTATATTAATTCAACTAAACAAGGGATTGAGTTGAAGAGCAGATTGTGGCCCATGATGTAAACAGCCCAAGTGAAAAGAAAGAGGCAGTTAGAAAGAGTGATCGTGTGAGAAAACCACCCATAAAGCTATGAGATTAAAAGAAGAGTTGGGAGGCAAATAGAGGGGGTGGAGTATGAGAGAACTTGGCCCTCCTTTTTTGAATAGTTCTACTTTCTTCTTTTGTTCATTTACCAACTTTCCTTTATGTAATTTTCTTTTAAGTCTATGTTTGCATTTGAATTTTAATTATCTCGGATGGTACTGATGTAATAGAACTTGTTTTCATCCCCATTAAATTAAGGTTATTACATTTGGTGCTTTCATTTAAACCATGGTTGAACACACTCTTTTAAAATAGCTCACTAGTACGGTGGAACGATTGGTTGAATCGAACACCCAACGCGATAATCGTGAAGTAGCCCATGATAATTGAATTCAACAAGTCGAGACTTCCCTCGAAACAATTCAGGGGACTCTCGATACATTAACTCATGGTATTGATCGACTCTTTGCATCTCAATCTTAAACCCAATTCAATCGAAACACTAATCAAAAGTCATTGCAAGTTCGTCATGTTAAATGTGATTTTCCCTGTTTTGATGGCTCAGACCCTCTTAATTGGATCTTTCATGCTAAGCAGTTTTGGCTAATGCAATTGAAGAACATTTTGGCCTGTCACAATATGAGTCACCACATGTACAACTATTTAAGTTAACCCAAATAACCTTTGATGCAGATTATTACCATCAGTTTACAGTTATGGCTAATAGAGTTGAGGGGTTGTCACAAGAAGCACTATTAGATTACTTTCTTAGTGGCTTGAAAGACCATATCTGCCGAGACATGATTGCACAAGATCCCAAGTCATTGATTCATGCAGGTAGTTTATCTCGTTTATTTGATGAAAAGGATCCAGTAACATATAGTTCTAAACTAAGTTTGGTACCCCGTCCATTCAACCAAAAACATCACACGTTAACTCTTCAACATCAACTACTTTTTCTTCTCATTCACCATGGAAAACTCCCCTATAACCACTGTCACCCACCCCCAAATAAAACCATTACCACCTGTAGGTTGTTGATAGCCTACAACCTCAATACTAGAACGGAACACCTTGATGTCGAATAAAGAACACACTCCTCCCCCCCCCCCCCCCCCCCCCCCCTCCCCCCCCCCCCCCCCCCCCCCCCTCCCCCCCCCCCCCCCCCCCCCCCCCAACCCCCCCCCCCCCCCCCCCCCCCCCCCCCCCCCCCCCCCCCCCCCCCCCCCCCCCCCCCCCCACCCCCACCCCCTAGCAGAATATATTGATCGACAGAAAAGAAAGAAAAAGAGCACAAGATAATAAACCCTAATCAAATGATTAGTATTGACAGAATGATGTGACAAGATCCCTCCCCCCTCACCTCCTTTTATAGAGATGAGGGGGAAAACAAACCCTAAAATACATGGGCTAGGGAACTTGGAACAAGTTATACCAGACAACTTAACACTTTGACTACCTAGACTTTTGCTAAAATAAAGATAAAATAAACAATTTCCACTAGGCTTTATATTAGCTACCGCCAACATTAGGCAACTCCAACAATGTTGTAACTTGAGTTCCAGGTACACTTGTCAAGGCATCTGCAAAATTGTGTTCAGTACCCA
The DNA here is from genome assembly GCA_026074375.1 of Tanacetum coccineum. Classification (NCBI taxonomy): domain Eukaryota; kingdom Viridiplantae; phylum Streptophyta; class Magnoliopsida; order Asterales; family Asteraceae; genus Tanacetum; species Tanacetum coccineum. Next base: position 1,970 of record BQNB010124485.1, read on the forward strand.
CTTACAAACTTTAACCATCTTGCTTCCATGACTCTCTGTTAACATGATAACGCACATTGATGTGCTTAGTCCTTTCATGAAAAACATGATTCCGCGATAAGTGAATCGCGCCCTGATTATCACAATTAATGCCACAGTAGTTGACTTTATGCCTAATCTTCAGGGTCCCCTTAGCCAAATAGTTCCTTCACATCCTCCATAGAGCCATATACTCCGCCTCTGTAGTTGAAAGAGCCACTACGTGTTGTAGCGTTGCCTTCTAGCTTACAACACATCCTTGTACTAAAAATGCATAACCAGTGATAGACCTACCTTACCATAAAGAGATTTCTTTAACAAACATACCTTGTTACCTTGTTCATATCCCGGTGGCTGCCTCATATAGATCACTTCTTTAAGATTTCCATGTAAAAATGTCGTCTTTACATCAAGCTGCTCCAGTTTATAATCTTTACACGTAGTCAATGCAAGTATAACCCGAATAGATGTGTGTCGAACTACCGAAGAAAATACTTCATTGTAATCAATACCTGCCCTGTGTGAATCTACAAGCCACCAACCTTGCCTTGTACCTAGGCTTTTGAACACCTTCAATCCCTTCCTTTATCTTAAATAGCCATTTGCAGCTCACTAGCTTAACAGCTGGATGATCTACTAACTCCCAGGTCTTGTTCTTTCTCAGAGAATCCATCTCTTCTTTCATAGCAGCTTTCCAGTTAGAACTATCTTCACAAGCAACTGCCTCTTGGTATGTCAATGGTTCATGAGTATCTTCCTCCTCTGGTGCAACAAACGCGTAAGTAGCCATATTACTTTTATCTCGAAACCTCAAAGGTTTCGTTCTTGTCCTTGGCTCTCTATCACGAACCAACTGATAATATGTGAAATCTGATAGCTGATCGGTTTCTTGATCCCCTGCATCTTCATCATCGCCATCTTCCTGATCTTTTTGATCTTCCTTAGGCGTATGATTATTTAACCGTTGTAGTTCCACCTCAACCTGTAATTCCTCAACAGACTTATCACCTGCACTATAATCCTTTATCGTATCTTTGTACATGACACTTTAATTGAAGGCCACGTTCCTACTAGTGACTATTTTAGGTGATTCATCATCAAGCCTATATAGTCTGTACCCATTCACACCCTCGGGATACCCTCAAAGAATGCATTTGACCGCTCTCGACTCGATCTTACCTTGTTTATTGTGTTGATATGTGGCACAGCTAAAAATCCTCAACATCTCATAATCACTTGGATGTCCCAACCATATCTCCATAGGTGTTTTTTTTCACAATCACTCTCGATGGTGACCTATTGATAAGATAAGCGGCCATACATGTCGCTTCTACCCAGAAGGTCTTGGGAAGTCCAGACTGAATTAATAAACAGCGTACCTTATCCATGAGAGTTCTGTTGATACGTTCTGCTACCCAATTCTGTTGTGGCGTCCCGACAACTGTAAAAAATGTCTAGCAATCCCACTCTCAATGCATAGCTGCTCAAACTCATGGTTATAGAACTCAAGACCATTATTTGTCCTCAACTTCTTAATCGTCCTCCCAGTCTGATTCTCTACTAACTGCTTCTACTCTTTGAACTTTCCAAATGCTTCGTGTTTAAACCTGGGGATATAAACTTATACCCTCCTAGAATAATCATCAACAATAGATAAGAAATACCTCTTACCTCCCAATGATTCCACCTGAGACAGACCCTATAAGTCTGAATGAACATAGTCTATCACTCCCTGAGTAGTGTGCTTTCCTACACCGAAACTGACTCGATGTGACTTTCCCAGAACATAATTCTCACAAAAATCGAGTCTACTTGAGGACAAGTAGGATTCAAGTGGGGGGATATTTGATGACATCAAATAACATCACATTTATACCATCATTTATCCTGTATAAACTAACCACTTTTGTATAATTATTGCAAGAATGTGTACTTAATTGCTTAAAAGTGTTATTTGCAGTAATTGAGGAGTGATTTGTGAAGACATACTAAAAGGCGCATATTTGGAGCTAAAACGAAGATATTTGAAGATAACACATTTCTGACCAATATGCAGTATCCAAGAAAAGTGATACAGCGTATTAGCGCCAAGTCTTCACAAGAAAACACGTATTCACAATTCCCAATACGACGTATCCACCGTTTGCCATACGCCGTATCCATGAAGATAACTATTCAAAGATACGAAGATATTATTATTTTGGGAATGTATATTATACTGATATTGAACTTTACGCGTACTCTAAGGGTTACACCCCGATACGCCGTATTGGAGCCTTTTTCAGAGCTTATAAATAGAAGACTCAAAAACGAGTTTTTAGTGTGCAAAATTATATTCTTCATACCTTACTCATAAAAGACGATTTTCTGAAGAAAAGAAGAGCAATAAAGGTCAAGCATCGATGACGATTCCATAGAAGACCCCGTGTAATTTCCTTACTCTTGTAATCATTTAATTTTTGGTATCGTTCGGTAAAACGTTTAGTTTACCTTTCTTAATTTATCGTTAAAAGTAGGGGTGTAAACGATCTGAGCCGAGTCGATTTTTGGCCTAAACGAGCTAGGCTCATTTATTAACTACTCGGCTCGAGCTCGAATAAACTTTTATAAATTGGCTCGAGCTCGAGCTCGAATATTTTTTTGTTGTTCGAGCTTGAGCTCGAAGCTCGTTTAAGATATTTTACCTTTTTGTACACTTTCAATAAATTAACTTTCAGGCTTAAGATGCTCGTATAAAAGACTGAGCTTGATAGGCTCGCTTATTAACTCAAGCTTGAGCTCAAAAGTCATTTACAATTATAAAAATTGTTTTAATGCTCAAATTAAAGTTAATTTATAACTTATAAGCTCGACAAATATTGTTTAAGAAGACAATATTAATGTTTAATAACATCTAAAGCTTAACTAAGTTTTAAAATTGGGTGGGACTTTGCTTATATAGAGCTTTTTCTCTTGGAAGTTTTCCTCTTCAAGCGATGTGGGATAAGTCTACTAACCATGTCCCTCTTATATTTCAATTTCTCTTGTTCTTTTGATATTTCAAACTCTATTCTTATTTTTTTGTCTAAGTATTTCTATTTAGCAAAGAAAAGATGATTAAACTTTTATATATTTTTAATTTTAAAACAATAATGAGATTGTTTTTTTGGGTAAAGGGTTTTCTCGGTAAATGTATTACTCCAAAAAAATGATTCAGTACAAAGGATGTGGGTGAATCCCACATCTCAGCGTGTTACATAGGCAAAAAGCAAACATAACAAGCACAACTACTCCATAGGATGATACTAATAAACCTAAATTACAATTGACTCAACAAACATCAAAAAATTCTATTTCTTCTTCCTGCCACGGACCGTGATATCAAGATCATCACAAATAGAGTGAAGGTGCTCGGACATATCGTCATCATACGGGTCGTAATCATCATTATCCGGATAAGAATCCCTCCATTGTTCCAACAAGCTATTAGTACCATAACCTTTATCACTTCCATCTTTACCACTCGTTGAAAGCCTTAAGTTAGTAGTTTCATCAAAAAGCACTTCCACTTCACTATCACTATCCACAATACCTGTAGGAACAAGCGAGTTCCCATCATCATCTACAAACATAAGTTTACCTTCACAAATTTGTCGTTCTATTTTATCAATTTTCTCACCAATAGGAGTATTACTAGAACTAACATTACTGGGCCGAGTTTGAGATCCCTTCATTCGTACCCAAATCCACATCATTATCAACCGAGGTAAGCACCTCAAAAGGGTTTGATTTACTAACCTCTTTAGTAGACTCTGAATTATTCTTCTTTATTCCACAAGTGTTGGCACCTCAAAAATGAGATTGTTTGTTGCAACAGTAATATCAAACTGAGTTTAAATTATATTTAAACCATGTATAGATTTGTTTTATTTATAATGCTATAAGGATGTGCTTTTCAGAATTTCAAACACGTATAAAAAATAAACAAAGCAAACACCCCTTAGCCATTAATCAGTATTTATAGCAATATTCTCAAACCATGTGCTTGTTAGAGAGCTTCATTTTTAGGTGTTGCATCTTTCTTCAATTGCTTCCGTCACATGCAAGGCTACATTGTTAAACATCTATTGTTATCGTTTTAGTAGTATGTAACGTTTGTTTTGTGTTCTATGTATATGCTTTCGTAAGCTAACTATAAATTTGTTAACTAAACATACACTATCAAGTGTCAAGCATTTCATATACATTATCTCAAAATAGCGTCTATTTTTGATAAACTATATACATTAGACATCAAAATTAAGCAACACTATATATCGCTTGAGATGTGTTATGATCATCTTATAAAAATACACCGTTGAGTGATTTATACTTTTACTATACGAGTACTCATTCAAAATCATATATTTTAGCACGTAACTTATATCATGAATCATCGTAAGAGGGAAATATAACATAACCCTTATTAGCTCAATGTCACACTCAACTTCATCAAATATCAAATTCGTTTAAATTTTATTTTGATACTCCATAATACATGATGTATGTCATGTCTATAGTTGTTATACGTGACTGGCTCGTTTACCAGAAGAATTACAATGCTTTTTACAAGTTTATAAATCAATATAATTTGATTGAAACATGTTTAAAAGATCATTCTATAAAGCAAAAGTGTGTAAACTTAAATCACTTGACATTTATGCAAATAAAACGCACATTCATATGCTTTATATAAGTTTCATCAACATACGCGCTCTAAACCCTTTGTTTGTCCAACACCAAAACTTGATTATGAATGTTCTCACATCGGCGTTAGCATGTTCATCATCATCATCATGCATCATCTAATAAGCATAACATCTCACAGTCTCAAGATGAATGAATTTGGATCAAAAAATAAATTGGTATTGGGTGCGGGATGAAGATGTTATATAAACAAACAAAAGCGGTAAAAAAGTAAGTGTTATATAAACGAGCATTAACTAAATTAGTAAAAACAAAATTACAGTAAAGTGTAGACAAACATGGTTAAATGCAAGATGAATAAAAGTCTCAAATAACATAGATAATAATTTTTTAAAATTAATATTAATGTGTGTTTGAAATTAAGACGCTTTTACACATATATAGAAAAATGCATTTAATCAAGTTAGATACGCGAATGCCTATAAAATTTTTGTCCATGTGGGTCAAATTTGTTTGTTAGGTAACATTGGTTTTGTTTTCACTTCAAAATCACATTTCGAAACTAACAAAGATGCATTTAACATGGAAGAGATGCATCTAAATCAAGTAGAAGCAGCTTAAATAGATGGTTATAATCGTATATCATCCCTTCTCATGTTAAGTACATTCTTATTATGTATGCTTTTATGTGTGTGGTTTGTTTATATGTATTTGTGTGCATGACATATAATTATTAACTTGCAACTCAGCTCTCATTCAAAATCATATATTTGAGCACATAACTTATATTATGAATCGTCGTAAGAGGGAAAGATAACATAACCCTTGTCACACTCAACTTCAACAAATATCAAATTGGTTTAAATTTTATTTTGGCTGACCCATAATACATGATGTATTTCATGTCTATATTTGTATAATCGTGACTGGCCCGTTTAGCAAAGAATTACAATGCTTTTTTATAAGTTTTTATAAATAATATAATTTGATTGAAACTGTTTAAAGATCATACTATAGAAACAAAAGTTGTAAAACCTTAGAATCACTAACAACTTATGCAAATAAAAACGCACATTCATATGCTTTATATAAGTTTAGGTAAGATAAATAAGTGTATTTAACCTAAAAGAGTTATCATTTATTTGTTTTAAAAAACTATTAATAACTAAAAAGCAAATAATGTAGGTATTAGATAAAAAAGATGGAAGTAAAAAAGAATAACACATGTTCAAAAAAGAGTAAAAGAAAACACATTCCACATAGAAAGAGAGAAGAAAGAAAGAAAAATAAAAAAGCCTATAAAACAAAGTATAAGAAAAAAAGGAATGGTTTACCTTCAGGGGGGGGGGGGGGGGGGGGGGGGGGGGGGGAGTAAATACGTAACTTAGAAATAAAATATTTAATTACATACTTGAGATCTAATATTACTAAGAAAAATATATTTAAAACTTTAAAATAAAATCAGCTTAAAAACTTATATATTAAGTTTTGGCTTGTTAAGCTCGAGTAGCTCGTTCGACTCGTTAAGATTGCTCGACTAGCTTGTTCGGCTCGTTCGACTCGTGATATTTAAACGGGTTTTCAAACGAGCCGAGCCAAATATTATTTTTCAAAGCTCGGCTCGTCAAACTAATCGAACACTAATATTTGTTCGAGATCGACTCGAGCTCGTAAGTATTAAGCTCGAGCTCGAGTAAAACGAGCTCGAGCTCGAGTAGCTCGTTAAAAGCTCGGATCGTTTACACCCCTAGTTGAAAGTTTAATTATGCTTATCACATGATACTTGTTTACATGTTTGAATATGCGACCTATCATTCAACTAGGTCTAGTTACGCCTAACAAGCGAGCTAGATACTAGGATAGCTCTCTATATCGTGTTTTATATTACTGGACCAATAGGATTACAAATAATATTTTGTCTTTATCTTTAAATTAAGAGCTTAGTTGGACCGGCAGGTGATCCATAATGTTTCAACAAGTATGTTTTTGATTAATTGATAAAGATTTGAATACTGGACTACTAGTATATAAAATACCGTCAAACAGTAAGTGGGTAAAGTCCCGATGGGATAGAGTTTGACAAGATCACAATTGCTTTAAAAACTTGATATATTATAATTAAACTAAAATGATGCTTTATGCGGATACGTTAATTGTGACAGGATTCAACGTGTCTAGGTCTTAGGATGATGTCCCGCCTAAGTCTTAAGAATGATATGCCGCTTCGAGATAAGAAATCATTGCACTAAAACAAGCAAACCAACATTTAATTGGATTTAATATGGCTAATACTGTTTTCTATTATTTGGCTTGCACCGCTCTTTTATCTTCTGATTATTATCTTGCGTGTTTATTGTGTTTAGAATTGATTGTTATCACCATAAAACCTGTGTCAGTCTCTCAGAGTGAAAACCCCCCATTTATTGTTAAAAGCGTATATAGCATAGGTTTAACTAGTAAATAGAAATAACTTAACTAGAGTAATTAAAATACTAGTAGAATATAAGGTTCACTACAAGAATTCAAGCGAATAGCCACGGGTAGAATTTGTGGGTAACTGGGTAATACCCACGGACTGCCCATGACCATAAGAAGATGGGTAAAACCTCCGAGGCTAATTGTATACCCACGCCATTTACACTTTGTGGGTAAATTTACCCACATCATTTTAGGTGGCAATTGAGTTATGTTCGTGGGTGAAGTTTTATGGGACTTTTTTTAACTCACCACAAGAATACCCATAGACACACCCATGGGTAATTTGTGAGTAACATTACCCACAAAGTTATTTCGTGTGTAAAAGTCGACACATAATATACAGGTAAATTTCCCACAATAATACATGGGTAAACTTTGCCACCTATTTGTCGTGTGTAAGAGTCATGGGTAACAATGACCCACTTGTTTGTAGTATTTCGTGAGTAAATTTGTGACTAAATTAACAATGTTTTATGGGTAACCCGTGGCTACGCACATTAGAACTGAATACTTCATGGGTAAATCCATGGTTACAGTTTTCTCAAAATTTTATTTTTTAATTTTTGAATTGCAACAAAATCTGTTTTATAAAAAGCATACATCAAATACAAAAAAGTATCGTGTAATAGAAAACATGCTAGTATAAAAAAATCATTCAAACATAACATAGATATCAATTCTCCTACATGAAAACAAAGGTCATCCTAAAGATGTCTTAAGGAAAATATAATAAACTGATAAGAACAAACCATTATCCTAAAGATTTTATAATACGGAAATTCCATATTGATATGATTGCACACCATTAGGGGTGAAAACGATCCGAGCTTTTAATGAGCTACTCGAGCTCGAGCTTAATACTTACTAGCTCGAGTCGACCTCGAACAAATATTAGTGTTCGATTAGTTTGACGAGCCGAGCTTTGAAAACTGATATTTGGCTCGGCTCGTTCGAAAACTCGTTTAAATATCACGAGTCGAACGAGCCGAACAAGCTAGGTGAGCTTAACGAGCCGAACAAGCTAGGTGAGCTTAACGAGCCGAACGAGCTACTTGAGCTTAACAAGCCAATACTTAACATATAAATTTTTAAGCTTATTTTATTTTAAAATTTTAAATATATTTTTTTAGTATTATTAAGATTCAAGTTGTACCTTAATATTTTATTTCTAATTTCTAAGTTATATATTTACTTGAAGGTAAACCTTCTCTTTTTTCTTATACTTTGTTTTATAGGTTTTTTATTTTTATTTTTTTCTTTTCTCTTTCTATGTAGGATGTGTTTTCTCTTACTCTTTTTTTAAACATGTGTTATTCTTTTTACTTCCATCTTCTATACCTAACATTATTTGCTTTTTAGTTATTAATAGATTTTTAAACAACTAAATGATAACTCTTTTAAGTTTAATCTATATTAATACACTTATTTATCTTACCTAAACTTATATAAAGCATTTGAATGTGCGTTTTATTTGCATAAATGTCACTTCATTTAAGTTTACACACTTTTGCTTTATAGAATGATGCTGAAACATGTTTCAATCAAATTATATTGATTTATAAACTTGTAAAAAGCATTGTAATTCTTCTAGTAAATGAGCCATTCACGTGTAGCAACTATAGACATGACATACATCATGTATTATGGAGTATCAAAGTAAAATTCAAACCAATTTGATATTTGATGAAGTTGAGTGTGACATTGAGCTAATAAGGGTTATGTTATATTTCCCTCTTACGATGATTAATGATATAAGTTACGTGCTAAAATATACGATTTTAAATGAGAGTTGAGTCGCAAGTTAATAACTATATGTCATGTACACAAATACATATAAACAATCCACACACATAAAAACATGCATAAGTAAGAAGAAAACTTAAAATGAGAAGGATGATAAACAAATATAACCATCCATTTGAGATGCTTCCACTTGAATTAGATGCATCTCAATTAGTTTTGAAAGTGATTTTGAGGTGAAAACGAAGCAAAGTAAAACTAGCAGCAAATTTGACCCTCATGGGACAAAAATTACATAGGATTCACCTAACTTGATTAAATGCATCTTATATATGTAAATGCATCTAATTTTCAAACACACACGCACACACACTATATTAATTTGAGACTTTTATTCATCTTGCATTAACTCACGATTGCTACTAAAACTTTACTAATTTGTTTTACTACTTTAGTTCATGATCATTTATATAACACCTATTTTTTCACCGCTTTTGTTCGTTTATATAACATCTTCATCCTGCTCTCAATCTCGCACCCAATATCAATTCGTTTTTTGATCCAAATTCGTCATCTGGAACTGTGATAATGTTATTGTCATCTCGGATGATGATGATGATGACATGCCAACGCTAATTGTTGAGAACTTCAAAATCAAGTTTTGGTTGTTGGACGAAAAAAGTTTAGATTCTAATTGATGAAAGTAAAAGTGATGAAGATTAAAAGTGAAGCATACTGAAATTTATGTTTATAAAAAAACGTATGAAATGATCATGCAACTATAAAATCTTGTCGCTATAAAATCATGTTGCTGTGCATGAGTACTCGTATAGTAAAAGTATAAATAACCTAACCGTGTATTTTTATAAGATGATCATAGCACATCTCAAGCGATATATAGTGTTACTTAATTTTGATATTTAATGTATATAGTTTATCGAAAATATACGCTATTATGAGGTAATGTATATGAAATGACTTAACACTAGATATTATAGGTTTAGTTAACAAATTTATAGTAAGCTTACAAAAGCATATACTGAGTAAATTGCATAAATAGTCCTTAAAGTTTGGCCAAATTGCATGTTTCGTCCCAAACGTTACGAAAGTGCAAGGATCGTCCCTGTGGGAAACCTTTGGTGCAAGTATCGTCCCTGTGGGCAAACCTTTGGTGCAAGTATCGTCGGACGATACTTGCACCAAAGGTTTCCCCACAGGGACGATCCTTGCACTTTCGTAACGTTTGGGACGAAACATGCAATTTGGCCAAACTTCAAGGACGATTTATGCAATTTACTCGCATATACATAGAACAGAAAAGAAACGTTACATACTACTAAAACGATAACAATTGATGTTTAACAACGTCGCAAAAAAGTTTAAATTAGCTAAAAAAATTAATCTCAATTGCTTATTCCTTAAGGTGCCTAATCTTACTCCATATTTAATCATAACTTTAAGTCGATGTTATTATACCAGGCTTTCCTACTTCATGTAATCATAATTTTTAGTTTCATTTAATTTTATGTAGCCTTGTGTGTGACGGAAGCAGTTGAAGAAAGGTGCAACACTTAAAAATAAAGCTCTCTAACAAACACATGGTTTGAGAATATTGCTATAAATACTGATTAATGGCTAAGGGGATGTTTGCTTTGTTTATTTCTTATACGTGTTTGAAATTGTGAAAAGCACATCCTTATAGCATTATAAATAAAACAACTATATACATGGCCTAAATATAATTTAAAGTTAGTTTGATATTACTGTTGCAACAAACAATCTAATTTTTGTTTTAAAATTAAAAATATGCTGTATAAAAGTTTAATAATCTTTTATTTGCTAACTAGAAATACTTGACAAAAAAAAATAAGAATAGAGTTTGAAATATCAAAAAAACAAGAGAAATTGAAATATAAGAGAGACATGGTTAGTAGACTTATTCCACATCGCTTGAAGAGGAAAACTTTTAAAAGAAAAAGCTCTATATAAGCAAAGCCCCCTCCTTATTTCGAAACTTAGTTAAGCTTTAGAAGATGTTATTAAACATTGATATTGTGTTCTTAAACAATATTTGTTGAGCTTAAAATTATATTAACTTTAGTTTGAGCATTAGAACAATTTTTAAAATTATAAATGAGCTTTTGAGCTCGAGCTTTTTTTTTGAACAGCAATATATTATTAAACCACTAGCAAGAAGCTAGAAATTACAAAGCGACAAGGTACGGATTTTTAAGCCAGTCGTTCCAACTAAACGAGGCTTTACATCTATTACGACACCAATAAAAAGACCGAGACACAATATCCTCAAAAATCGTCGCCTTTGGAGAAGAAACCGCTTCAAAGATATACTTGTTCCGATATTGCCAAACATGCCACCACATTACGTAAAAAACACCTTCGAGAGCCTGCTTATAATTAGAAAATAAGCGAAGATTCACAAGCAGTTTAACCAATCTTCATTTGAGTCGGTCTCTATGTAAGCTAATATCCCCACCATCGTGTTATCTTTCGGATAATTTTCTAACCATAATTACACTTAAATATAAATGGCTAGGGGGAAAACGACTCCACTTCATTGTCACAAATAGAACACGTAATAGATTCTATACTCCTTATTCTTCGAGGAATTGTTGAAACGCGTCGGTAATGAATCAATCATAACTTTCACGTTGGAACATTTAGCACCTTAATAGGACAAGTTTTATCCCACAGTCTCTTTGTTAGTTACGTACGGAACATTTTATTCTTCTAGCATTTTATAACAGAAGCAAAAAGAAAAATCACCCGGAGCTTGTAGTTAATAAGCGACCCTATCGAGCTGTTCTTTTATACGTGGCATCTTAAGCATTAAAGTTAATTTATTGTAAGAGTACAAAAATTGTAAATGTCTTAAACGAGCTTCGAGCGCTTGATGCGCGAGCCATCGAACAAACAAAAAAATATTTCGAGCTCGAGATCGAGGCAATTTATAAAAGTTTATTTCGAGCTAGAGAACGGAGTTGTGAATAAACGAGCCTAAGTTGTTTAGGTCATAACTTCGACTAGACTCGGATCGTTTAAACCACTTGTCTCGACCACACCCATTTTTTGTTAGTCTTTAGAAATAAGGATTTTGATCTTGCGGTTAAATTTAGAATGTAATGTCCTTTGTTAGTCTAAGTCATCGACCACATATTATACATCCTTAGTTTATGTTATCAAAAAACATTATAGTTTAACATAAACTAGATTCAAGGCCCGCCCGTTGGGCGGCGAGTTTTAAGGTATTATTAGAAAAAACATTGGCATTTTGATACTTGTTGGCTATTGTGTTTTATTGTTTGAAGACTTTTGGCTCTTTATTTAATTAAGTTATGGTTGATTGAATTATGTTCAATTTAGTAAGTTAACCTTTGGAAATGTTCTTATCATTAAAAACTGATTATTTAAAAAACAAGGAATGTTTGAAAAATATGTCAAAAAGATTTTCGGTTTTTTTCTTTTTTTTCATTTTTTTCTTTTTTTTTTTCCCTATTCTTTTGTTTCTTTATTTTTTTTTTTTTTTTTTATTTTTTTTTTTCTTTTTTTATTTGTTTTTTTTTTTTTTTTTGTTTTTTTTTTTTTTTTTTTTTTTTTTTTTTTTTTTTTTTTTTTTTTTTTTTTTTTTTTTTTTTTTTTTTTTTTTTTATTTTTTTTTTTTTTTTTTTATTTTTTTTTTTTTTTTTATTTTTTTTTTTTTTTTTTTATATTTTTTTTTTTTTTTTTTTTTTTTTTTTTTTTTATGTTTTGAACTTAATGTTTTTCAAAAAAAGTTCCTTTATAATTTTGTACATTAATAATTTTCGGTTAAGATTTATGTAATTACCTCGTTGACTCAATTAATGAGATGGTGAGGACAAGTACGTGTCAAAAGAGTTTCGTCTTAAAATTCTTTCAACATTAATTGTTGTTAAAAATCTTTCCTATATTTTTTAACATTAATGATTTTCGGTTAAGAGTGTCTGCATTAATGATTTTCGTTAATTAATGGGAGGGTTTTGTTATATGTTTTCAGCCGTTGATTATTTTTGTTTTTACTAAGTGTAATTCTATAGATTTATTTGTTTTTTTTTTGGTCAAGATTAGTTTACAAAAGCGTGTTTTTTATAGGTTATAGATTATATTTCACATAAGCTCGTTGTGAAAAACATTATTAAATCATATTTTAGTTATATATAGTATACCGCAGCTCGAAGCAAGGAGAAACCCGGTTCAACCATTGTTTATTCAGGCCGGATTGCAAAAATATCATCTTCGGCATTGTTGCCCACAGAATAACATGACCACTTATCGAAAACTTACATCAAGATTTTGATAGATCCGATTAGAGGTGTACAGAAAACCGGTTCATGAACCGAACCGGGAAAAAAAAACCGAAACCGGTTTTTTTTAAAACCGGTTTTTTTGAAGCTGGTTTATCTCAAACCGAATCGGCGGTTTGTAACCGGTTAAAAAAACGACTGGACCGGGTTGTAAACCGGTTAAACCGGTCGACTAACCGAACCGATTTTGTATTTTTCATATGAAAAAACCGGTTTATAACCGAACCGGTTTTAGTCAAAACCAATTCTTTGACTGGTTGACTAAAACCGGTTCGGTTAAAAAACCGAACCGGATTTTAAAAAACCCGAAATGTTCATCTCTAGATCCGATTATATTTTCTCCGTTCAAAGAACAAGTGAAATAATGAGCGTCGTTTTCTTGTAAGAGAGGAAATGGACGTGAAGATCGATTGAAGGATCAGTTGATGTGGGCTGTGATTGTGGTGGTGTTGGTATAGAGATATTTGGAGATGGGGCGACTAGGGTTGTTTTTTAGAGGGATATGAGAGAGATATACAGATTCATCCTTAAATCATGTATATATATTTAATAAAGATATTCAGACGGTTTTGAATTTAAATTGCCAATAATACCCTTATCTCTTATACAAAATATTACCTAGTATATTGTTTTATTACCTTTATGCCATAACTTTTTACAACCGTTGGTAAAAAAATAAATGGTTTAGATTAGTTCTCGCAGTTCTGTATATTTATTTGGTTCTGAAAAGAACCTCACACTATTCAGTTAATGAATAGACATTCAACTAAACATGACTCAAACAAAACACTAGTGTTGGTACACAAAAACATAATTGTCTCAACTATTGCTAAACATTCCATTGTGTAAATATGAAGAAACAAAGGATTAAAAAAACTTGAGCCTGTAAAAGATTCAAAACAGTCAACTCAAGCATATTGGATAGACTTTAAACGATTCCAAACCGGCACAAGAGCTATGATGAAACTTCAATAACACCTCAAGCCTCATTGGATGAAGTTTATGAGGGATTTCGCCCTTTCCTGAAAGAACAAAGATTCAGTGAGTGTGAGTTGCCAATCTAATGTTGATATCAACATACCATGCACTAAAGTTTAACAGAATGATAGTCTAGCTATTTTTAGTGTCTAGCTATTTTTAGCTAATGCAGAAGGTACCTCGATGCAAATGAAGTAAAAATGACAATATATCAGTTCAGTTTTAGGGCAATTGCCGCGAAGATAACCATATAAATCTTTGACCATATATCAGTTCAGTTTTAAGGCAAGTTACCTGAGGTTCCAAAGAGATTTCTATGAAATCAACTCCCAAAAACGACATCCTTTGTTTTTTGACATTTTGCCAATCTTGTCATATCCTAAAAACTAAAACATATCATGGCTATTACTGTATAACACGGATATCGTTAGTTTTGGTATCAAGTTTTACTCTATAAAACTACACAATCTTTATTTTTGGATGGAAAATCACATCATTTACCTCTATCCCCGGGGACAAAAATAACCTATCCCCTGCGACATGTCCATGGGGATACTATTCTCTAGCGACATGTCGCCGGGGAAAACATACCGGGGAAAGCTCGAAGGGGATTCGTTCCCCGACAATTTTCCCCTGCGACACAGACGGGCCCACACAGTTTCAGTCAACCAAAATAAGTGCCACGTTTGATGGTTTCCCCGACGACATGTCGCCGAGGATAGTGTCGTAATTAACAAAGAGATTAAGAAAATACAACTTTCGTTAATAAGTTGACAATTATCCTCGGCGACATGTCGCCGGGGAAACTCTCGTATAATTTTGACTAGTCAACGTGCCAACATGGCTAGTATTTTTATTACCAACTATCCCCGACGACATGTCGCCGGGGAAACACTCATAATATGTTGACTAGTCAACGTGGTAAATAAAACATGGTCATTTTATTTCAAACAATCCCCGGCGGCATGTCGCCGGGGATAAGCCTGCATTTTTTTGTGCAGCATGTAATGCTGCTCACCAATAATTAACTACCAATATATAATCTACCCAAATACATTACAACTTGTACCAAAACACGATACAATATAACAGATCAACGTATTTGATATAATAAAGCTAAATATGTCTAAAATTCGAATAAAACACAACAAAGTCTACAAAACGGGCTTCCTAGTCACAAAACTTGCGTTATCCGCAAGATACAAGTCAATATTCACCTAGATAACATGTTCTAAATGTACGGGGAAACAAATGTTTATATAAGGGTGAAGGGTCGTCAATATATACTTCAAGAAACAAAATAGCATATACGTACCCATATATAACATGTCCTAACTATCCTCATCCTTATCCTCCTCCTCCTCGCCGGCGTCCTTATCATCGCCCGGCTCATCATCCTCGCCCTCGCCACTCCCAATGCCACTACCGACCTCATGCTGTGACTGAAGCTGCGTAAGCAGCTAGGACATCTTGTCGTCACTCCTCACTACCTTCAAGATCATGTCCATCTGTTTCTTTAGCTGCTTGTTTGTTCTTTAAAGCTCATTGACATCGGCGGTGTGCGTGCATTGAGGCTCGGGCGACACGAGGATGTCCCTGCCCCTTCTTGCCAAAACCCTACCAACACCGGGAATGTGCCCCCGCTGGTTACCCCGACGAATAATGGCCATGATTTGATCATCGGTGTAGGTGCCTAAACTATGTAGCCTCAGCATCTCCTCTTATGTAGTGACAAAAACACAAGATAGTTAATATATTAGTCAGGTTAATACATTATTTCTCGACAAATCATTAAAGTGCGTGTTTTGAAACAATACTTACATATAGAAGTCGCTCCTCGTCCCGCAAGAATATGCCGTCAACGGTATGTGTATCAAAGTAGGTCTGGATCAGGGACGGGTACTCTCGAGTGGTGGAGCTCTCCATCTGTACATACACACGTATATAAGATGAAACAGATTAAGAACGACAAATCACAACACACCAAAGCGTATAATGAGCTATATATATTTAAAATAATTATAATGTTTATTACCTGCCTATCTCGGAGGACAACAAGTGACCGGGATCCCAACCGGCATATGACCGTGCTTTTTGCCCTGTTTCGAGCATTTTGAGCACACCGGGCAACGTTCTTGGGATCAGACCAAAAGGCAATCTGCGCATCCCAATCTGCCACTGAGATGTTCAAAACCTCAAAGCTATTCTCCAAGATCTTCAACACCTCAAAGCTATTCTCCTGGATCTTTAAGAAATACAGAGTGCTCAAACTGCAAGCACTTGCTTGATAAGATAACGGCACTCAATGCAACAGTGGAAATTATAACACCACCAAATCTGGGTAGCAGCGGAATGTTGAATATCCGAGGGCGTTACTTCATAGATCAATAGCACAAGATATGAGAACGACCACTAACGTGTCGTTTTTAAAAAGATACATTGGATTAACAAAATGCTTGTTCATTACATAAGCTCATGGCTTCAAATTGTTCGACAATATAAGTAAAGATTTCGGTTTATAACAAATGTTCCCAAAATGTAATACGCCTAAATCTTTAGTACTGACTCTTTCCAAAGAGTGACCCCTAATGTATCTGAGCACCCCGTGCCTTATTGACCTGAGAAAACATGCTTAAAATATCAACATAAAGTTGGTGAATTCATAGGTTTATGTAAATCAATAGTAGGACCGCAAGATTTCCAAGTGTATGATTAAGCAACAAATGCAAACATCATAAAAAAATAATAATTACGTTTTCCTAAGCTCATGACACTGAAGCTCGACATGTATGAATGCAATAAATTGCCAATAATGATGTTCTAACCTGAAACATCCCAAATCCGACATGTTATAACGTTCGTTCCCGGTGATAGCTAGTCACCCGAACGGGGATGTCAATCCCAAATAGATCTACTCATAACATTCGCGCTTACAATCCAGTAATTGACAGTTCATGATAAAGGGCTCAGTGGGTTATCGCTACTTAGGCAAACACGAAATCATAGTATAAAATGTACACTTGCGTCCAATTTGTAAAACAAACATGTTCTCACCCCAAAGATGTAAATCATTTAAATAATTGTAAAACATGAGGCTATGAACTCACCTTAGTAAATAGTCCTCTGAAATGATAATAGATATCCAAGTATGAATCACACCGTCAAATACCTAAGTAAATACGGCCAGTCTTAGTCTACAAATTTAGGCTAAAGACTCAATGTAAAAACTACAATAAGTTGCTAGTTTATATATACTGTTATCACTTGTGTGGTGGTGTACGTGTTTAATGTATTTGAAATTGTGGATGGCTCTTGGAAAGGTATATGACTGTCAGCATCCCTAGAAGCTTCCTGGTGATCTGGAATCCTAGCCTATGGTCCTGGCTGTCTAGCTCCCCTCTGCGGCTCTCGCAGTGCTAACAACTCGGCCTGCATGTCGCTCATCTCTCGCCTCATGTCCCTAATGACTCGGATAGTCTCTACCATCTGTGCCTGACGCCTACGGTCAGTCTCTCGAAGCGCTGCTACCTCAGCCTGCTGCATCTGAAAGCTAGTCTCATGTACCTGATGCTGTGTCTTAATGAGAGTGCCCTGCAACTGTAGCTGTGTCTGGTGTGCCTAGAGATAGGTCTCATGTGCATACATATGATCACGATGGGTCTGAAGCTCCTGATGAGTCGCTTGACTCAATCCTATCGAGTGAGCCCAAGCCTCTCAAGAAGCATAGGCATCCTACTCCACC
>BQNB010124486.1:0-19930 GCA_026074375.1 Tanacetum coccineum
AATGTACAAATCATGAAGCATGAACTCCAAAATAGCCGTTTTACCTCCGTTTTCATTCTAGTTTCTTCATCACCACTTGTGTATAAGCTACTACACTCAATGTATAATGTGTAAACCCTAATTATTCTATTCATAAGCTTTCATACACATTTTTACACTCCAAACCCTAATTTTATGTTTTTCTTAAAACTAAATGTTATAATGGTTAAATATTGTTATAATCTATCCTAGCATGCTTAACTAATGTTAAAATAACCACTTTATTGATTAATGAAGGAATTTGAACTTAAAACCCGCGCGTTTACGTTTTGAAACCCTAATTTGACCCGTTTTGCTTCCTAGCTTAACGAATCGTTATTTTAAACTTGTGTTGCATTAAAACTTCATATTTTAGTTTATTATAACTTATAAATGTCTATTAAAATGTTAAACTAAGCTTGCATGGCAATTTGGACATGTTTTGTAATTATAATCCATGCAAGGGGTATATATCGTAACTTTTGGAAACTTATAACTAAAAGGACTAAAAGTGTCATTTTATCAAAGTTATAACTCCAGGGATCTATTATGTCACTTTTCAAAGTCCAAGGTTTACTTGGTATATCTTTCAAAGTTGAAGGACCAAAGTCGTAAAAATGCAAACTCCAAGGGCTTATTTGCAATTTTCCAAACCCCAGGGTCTAAAATGTAACATTTTGAAAAAGTATAAAATCATATCCAAAACATTATATGACATAACTTTAATTAACGCTTTTCGTGCTTAACATTTCTAAATATTGAATAAAACGCTTAAAACCGATCATCCGGAAGCTATATTGTACCACAATACTAGGGAGCTTCATATTAAGATGTTCCATCTCGATATTACGTTCTGACTGAGTGGTTGGGTTTACGATTTAAAGTGCCCTCGCTCCTCAAACGTTTATAGAATGGCTTCTAACATATGATGGCCCGAACGGTGATACAATAATTCCAAACTCTTCAATCAAACTCATAACTCTTAAACCAAAGTTCTAAAGTACAATCTTCCTAAGACTTGACATATTCTACTCAGGTTGTGTGACGTAGCTATTTACTATCATTTTACTATATCAACATTCCCCGGTTAAGATTGTGATAAGGTCGTCAGCTTTCATTTTAGAATATTTATTACATCTACCTACCAGGTGAAGTTCATAACCTCGCCTTTACTTATTTACATGTTTTATAAACCCGCGAGGGGGATACATGCTTGTTACAAACTCTTTTACATACTCATTTATCTTATAACAATGTGATTGTTTTTCAATGACTTAGTGAGTTCATAGCCTCACTTTTAATCTCTTAAATGCTTTCATAAACCCGTAAGGGGGATACATGCTATAAATAACGAATACAAGTATTTTACCAGACTATATGCTAATCTGATACATCATTACAATCAATGCCTAAGTTATAAATCCTATTAGTCGTTAAATGTGACTTCAAGTCGTTAAATTTGACTTCAAGTCGTTAAATTTGACTTCAAGTCGTTAAATTAACTTTGGATGTTAATATGTTGATATATGAGCTCTTCGAGTCATTAAATTAATTTTGGATAATAATGTGTTAATACCAGACAAGACCAAACAGACCAAACAAGGTAACAACGGGATAATACATTGTAACTATGATTCGGGTATATAATAACATGACCCAAGAACATAACCATACCATTTTCATAATAATTGTGTTGTACAATTATTATACTATGACTTGTATTCAAACTGTTTATCTAACTTATGAATTTCACTCAACCATTGTGTTAACTTTTTAGCATGTTTATCTCAGGTAATTGAGCAAGTTGCGGCACGGAGTGGTATAGGCTCGAAGATGGCTAAACAGTTATCATTCAAACATAATATTTTAGATTTTGGGACCTGCATTTTGTAAAAACTCTGATTATAATGAATGATAACTAAATTTTTCCAACAACGTCTCTTTTAAAGTTGTTTTCTATGATTATGATTGTTGTATCCATGAAGTAATACCCCAGATTAGCTTCCGCTGCTATATTGTAAAAATGGGGGTGTTACAATTTTCTAGATAAGATGCCTCGGGAAGGTTTGGCCATAATCGAAAGTAAATCAAAAGTGCGTTACTCAAGAAGTCGTCCAAATGATTCAAGAGCAATTACGAATGCTCCGTCTTCTACTTCTTCACCTTCTAATAATTCTTTCGAGATTCAACAAATGGCCGCCTTACTTGAAGACAAAATGAATATTCGAATGAGCCGTTTAGAGAAAGCGATTAGTGAAAAGAATGCTACGACTCCTGCTACCGTCAAAGCAGTCGAGGAAGTTTGTGTCACATGTGGTTCAAACCATAATTTCAACAATTGTCCGTTAACAAGGAACGATTTTCATATTTTTCATGATAACATCCATCAATTCCAACAAACCGCCACCGTTGGCAATTTTGTTCAAAGAAATCCTCCTAATTTGGCAAACCAAATGAGACCACCGGGTTTCAATCAACCAAATGTTCAAAGAAACAATTTCAATTCAAATCAAAACCGTGGAAATAATTTCAATCAAAACCATCAAAACAATCAAGGTCAAGTTTTTCAACCACCAACCAATCAACCACCGGTTTACCAAGTTCCACCATATCAAGCTCCTATGCTTCTAAGAAGTTGGTTTGGTATTTTAAAACAAAATGATACTAAAACTTGTGAAACAACTATAGTTGCAGACCTATGTGGCTCTTGTATTAGTTTTAGGTGCCTTAAAACTTTAGTAAGCATAGAGAATAATCACCTTGGGTTACAATTCACCTACGTCTCACGCAGAGTGAAGAGCAAATGCAAGTGTTCTCAACCAATTGGACGGCATGACTTAAATTTGACGGGTATTATTTTTGATAAATACATGATCAAAAAGTGTGTACGAGGAAGCATGCATTCATCCTTCGTAGCACAAGTTAAAAAACTATTTTTAACTTAAGTCTAATACTTGTTTTTATGTGTGTCAAGTTGTTCATTTTCATGACTAATATATAACCTAGGTGGAATAAATATTAGTTTGAACAATACATAAATTAAATAACAATCATAACATTTATTTAGTGTTATTTATATAAAAACAAGTGTTTAGTTTCAAATCATATTTAAACTTTAAACTAAATCAAAGATTTAGTTTCTAAAATTGGTTTGTGTTTTATTTTTAGTTTTATAAAAACATTTGCAAGTTATATACATTCCAAACATATATAAAAGCAAACAAACAAACACAACCACAAGTATGCAAAGCCTCAACCGATGAAAAACCTATGCTTGGTCTCGTGAGCCATCACAAGAACCAAGAAGTCAACTAAGGGTTAACCACACAACCACAAGGAGGGCTCCCACTTGCTCCAAGAACCATCATGAGCAAGTGAAACCCCAAATGAACTTGAAGCCCAAAACTGCCATAAAATTTTAGCTGACTTGACGGGCCTAAAACTCCAGGAAGGAGTCTTCCCCAATCTGAGCTCCAGTTGAATAAATTGTAGCCCCATGAGTTGTGCTCCTGATCCAAAAATTTCAGCCTCTAACTCCTTGTAGAACTCCGGGAAAACCACTTTTAGTGGAGGTTACTTCAGCAGCTCCGAATTTGACTTTATGCCTCTAACTTTTGCGCCATTCGAATCCAAAAATCGGTTACAATAATTGTATGATTAAATTCATTTATCTAATCATCTAACTACTATAAATTGCCCAAACAATGGCTACAACAAAAATTAAAAGCATACAAAAAGAAGCCGAAACAATGGCAAACCCAAAACTGAAATTAAATGCAATAACAAGCGAATCAAGTCACAAGTGGTCAAGGTTTTCATCGGCTTTTCATACACAACATAATAATACCATAATATCATGTATTAACAAGGTGTTGGCTAAGTCCATGGCCAAAACATGCATGTATTTGCCATGGAAATAAAATAATTAACAAGAAATAAATTGTTAGCTAACGAATCGAAGAATTAAATTAACTAGAATTAAAACCCCGACTGGTACGTGTAACCAATGGCTTAAGGATCACTTAGTACTGTATTAAAAACCTTATAATAACCATATTAATTCAGAAATTAATGTCCAAGGGGTTGATTTAAAACCGATTCAAGAATCGTTCCAAAACGAGCGATTTAGGCCCTTTTACACGTACCCGATAACAAAACCAATTAAAGTATGCATAACAAATGGATATGGGATCAAAATTACCAGATCATAATTTAAAAAAAAAATAGGCCTTAAAGGCTATTTTTAAATTATCTGTTTGATTCCATTGAAAACACGCGTTTTTAGCCATTTTTACGCATACAAGATGATCATATGACATCATATGATGGCTCGTGATACCACTATAGTGCTGAACATAAAGAGTATCATATAAACAAATATTAAACGCAGCGGAATATGCACCTATCAACGGATCCATAGAGTCATATGATCAATCAAAGAAAAACAAGAAAGGTAATACCTTTGTAGCGTGATCGGTATAATCAACCGGTGACCTTCACCCTAACACGAAACACCAAATGAAACCAAGTGATCAATGGAGATCACCTCTATGATGTATCTACACTACACATCCTTGTATACCAATTGATGCTAATCTAAACCCCGTAACCTTTGAATTCAATTTGAATAAACTAGATAAAAAGTGATTTTAAAACAAGAACACAAAACCCTATATATAGAGTGTTTGTGCCATGTGTTTTGATAAGGGAGAGGAGGGAGAGATTTTAGGCAAGTTATTCTCAATCAAATTAATATAGAGATCATGATTAGGAGATACTCCATATATAGATTTGACTATAATAAAAACAATCTAATCCCTTCCTTAGACCATTAGATGGCCGGCCATATGTGGGCTCATATGGGCCTCCCTATTTGTTTTCCAAATCCAATTAACTAAGTACAATACTCAGTTATTAGAAGCCCGATAGTTATGTAGATTAATTATATACCGTAAATACAATAAACATGATATATAAATGGTACCTCATTGTATATGTGTGTGACCCCATAGGCTCATATGTGTTTAGCCATATAATTAGTTATCATGACACGAGCATACTCTAACAGTATATACATCAAAGAGAGAATCAGACATACCATTCAATATATGCCCTCGGTATATGTAGTCATCGTTCTCCCACTTTGCCCTTATCCTTATTGCTTCCACAGTTGAATCTTCCATTAATTCCGGCATCGGTGTTGTCAACACATAAACTACCTTCACCATCGTTAACAAGAAATGCATCTTCTTCTGCCATCGTCTAAAATATGCCCTTCAAACTTATCTAGTTTCCTAAAATTCGTAGTCATCTCCTTCACTATATTTCTAGCCATGATCACAACAAATTACTTAATACGTTTATTAGAAATTAAGGTGCGTATGTAATGATCCTGGATATCTCTGTTGTATCGTGTTGAGTTCACTTTCCGTATTAAGTATTTCGACCATATAAGATGCCTGGGTTGCATGAAATCTCAATTGGGATAATACAAAGAGAATGGAATTTGTTTTCTAGGAACAAGAATCACAAATCAAGAACAATGAAGGAATTGTATGTTTTTTTTGAATCTTGTTCTGAGACAAGATAACTTTTATTTATAAAAACAGAAGTTTGAGACAGTTAAAAGTGGTTAATATCCAACAGTTGTGTAACTGTTCATCAACAGTTATGTTGGTTGGGTTTTGGTAGGAAGTTAAGGTAAACCCTTAATACAGATTTATAAAAATCATTTAGGTTTTGGGGCGTTGCCCCAAACCCCGCGAGGGGCACTGCCCCCTCGACCCCTGCCCACTGACCTAGCAGCGGGACCCCAGCAAGGGGCTCTGCCCCTTGACATTTTCTGTCAATGTCGAGTTCACATTAGCTCAACGAGTGTGCACTCCACACTTCTCTAACTCGTATCCGAGCCGAATATGAAATCTCATCAGTATCTAGTAAATCATCATTACCTAAATGGACGGCGATGACACTAAAATCACCAACAAGAGGATCAGGGCCTTTCAAAATAAACTCGTAAATGTATTGGGTTCTATTCGACATCAATGTAAACTCATAAAGTAGTTCAAGCATAGGTAGATATCGAAGGCTATGAGTTAATTCGTCAAGCATGTGTGTGTGGAACTGTCTATACGTTGTGTGAGGACATATAGAGACGACTCGAATCTGTTACTAAAGGATGCTCCTACCATAGAAGAATTATGAAATTGAGACCTCGCTTTAATTTGGACAATGATTTGAATGGTTTCGAAGATTTTTGATTTGTTTATCTATTTCTACAATTAAAATCAAATAAAGCATGCATGGGAAAACAATTAAGTACAAAAAAAAATAACGAGAATTAAAAAAAACGAGACAAATAAATCCTAAATTATCAAAAATTAATCCTAAAATTATTTTTCTACTTTTTCTAATCCTAATTAACTAACTTATAAGGAAAAGCTAAGGAAATTCTAAAATGAGAATACTTAAAGCTTAAAAACGAAGAAAACGAGAACGGGGATCAAATCCCGTTCTTTAAAAAGTGAAATTTCAAAATATTAACCCTACGAATGCAAACTTAAATCCTAGGCCTTCTAAATATTAAAAGAAAATTTTATAAAAAAGAAAATTAATTTTTTGATTATTTTTCTATTTTTTATGAATTTTTAAAGTTTTAAACAAAAATAAATGATTAAAAATAGCAAACTTAATTCTAAAAATATGGAAAAATTACTAAAAGTGTAAAAAGTGATGCTGGATTTTATAAAAATGAAAGCTAAAAATGAGCTGAAAAGAAAAGCCCTACAAAGCTAAATATAAGCTATGGCTTATCAATATAAAAGGAAAACGAAAAGTGTTTAAAAGGAATTTAAATGGAGAGTTAATTGAAAAAGACCCAAGGGCGCATTTGGATGGTGTGTGTGTGTAGGACTTGTGTGTGTAAAGCAAGAGGACACAGGTTCGAATCCTGCCTCTTGTCTTGTTATTTTATTTTTATTTTCAAATTTTTTTAAAACAAAGTTGTAAATTAGCTGACAATAAGCAAAATTTGCAAAAGAAGCTTTTTCTGAAAACTAGGAAATAAGCTAGAAAAATGGCTTAAAAAGTTGACAGACAATACTTAGAGTGTTGTTGGCAATTTTCAAGACTAAAGCTAACTAAAAGCTGAAATAAGCTAAGCCTAAGAGAGATAAGCTGCTACTATACTAATACTAATCTAACTAGCACAACTGAGCAAGAAATAAGCTAAAAGAGCAAGCCTTAATCTGAAAAAAAAACAAATAAGCAAATTTTCACAAAATCAGTTTGCAAAACAGACAAATAGCAAACTTTAAGCTTATTTTTAAGCTCTCAAACAGATCCTTATGGCTAAGAAACTTATATCATTAGAAAGCTTATACTAAAATCTATTTAAAACAACAATCTAAAATGAATTTGAAAATCAAATAAGCAGTGAAAAAGCTACTTTTAACTTTTAACTATGTATTTGGATTTTTAAGAAAAGACAAAATAAGCTAAGACCTAACCTTAATAAGCTATGCACTACTAAAAAATTAACCTAATAAGCTAGTTAAAACAAAAATCAAGCAAAAACTACAGGCTAAAAGCTGAAAACCTCAAATAAGCTTTTTGGAGAAAACTGCTAACCAAACAGTCTAAATGCTAAATTTGAGCTTATTTTTAACTAAGCAAAAGGATCCTTATGGCTTTCTAGCTTATAACATCTTAAAGACTGGCCATCAAGCTACTTGCAACAGCTTTTAAAACTTATTTTGAAAATCAAATGATTAAGGAAAAAGCTAAATGAAAAAGGCTTATGTACTCAGTATATGCTGAGTATTATTTCTTTTGGTTTTAAAAGACAGAATGCTAAAAGAAGGCTTAAAAACAGATTACTTAATAAGCTAATTTCTAAAAACTAAATTCAAACAAATTAACTATGACCTATAATCTACTTGTATTCTAAAAATTAAGTCCTAATAACTACTATTACCCTTTGATAATTGAGATTGAAAATGGCAGTTTGCCTTTTTATGCTGCTGATGCATTTGACCATAACTATAACTATAACCAAAACTTAAAACCAACAACTGCAGGCTAAAGTCTTGGCTTCTAACTCTTGTGAAATACCAAAGCAACAATAAATTCACTAAAATTAACAGCTAAAAAAGACTAGTGCTTAAAATGCATACTAAAATGAATTATGCTAACAGGTCTTAACAAATTTTATCAAAACTTTATTAAACCTAAGAACAACACTAAATCCTATCTTTATAAACCTACTTATGAGATTTAAAATGGATTTAAAAGACCAAATGACTAATGACAGCACTAACTTTAGTTAGTACTGTCATATGCCAAACACCCTTTTAAATTCTTTGATCTCATATTAAGCTTATGAAAATGAGATTTAATGCATAAACAAGTAATACTAGATAATAATAAGCTAATAATAAACCTAATTAACAGATCTAAGCAACTGAATAAGCAGAATTAATAAGCTACAAGATTATGCTAATATTTTTGGTATTTTTGACAGATTTATAACAATAATAAGCAAAATGAAATTTAAACTAACAAGCATACTCAATAAGCATCAAATAAGTATACTAAGCAGAAATAAGCAAATCTAAACTACAAATAAGCAATCAATAAGCAGATTTAAGCTAATAGAACAATTATAACTAGAAATTTAAATGACAACTAAGAATAAGAAAAGGAAAAGAGAAATGTACCTACACCTCAGCTAAACAGAGGTGAATTGCTCATAATAGAGCTTATAATAGCTGTTTAAGCTTATGGCTTAAGCTTAATCCCAATTCCTAATCTATTCCTAACACTTGACCTTCAAGCACTATTACCTACTTAAAAACTCTTAGCAGCCATCCAATTCCATTGAATTTTTACGCATTTGATGAGCTTTTAGTAGCTTAAGAGTAGTATGAGCTTATGAAACAGTATACAAGCTTATTTAACCATAATTTTGCATAAAAGTTAACATATGAAAAGACAATTGATTAATAAGTAAACTTAAACTTTTTATAAATAGAAAAAAAAACTAAGTACAAGAGTAAAACTGAAATTACATTAACTTAAAAAATAATAAGCTAAAAAGCATTACAATAAGCATAAGCTGAAAATCTATTCTAAAGATACTAAAAAAACTACTTAAAAGAACTAGATAATTGTGAGTGAGGGGGTGAGCTCTATTTATAGCCCAGGAGAGAAGGATCTAGACTTGTACACGCTCCTTTTGATCTTGGCCATCAATTCTTCTAATCATTGGATGCTTATTCTTAGCCCTTGGATGAGATTTTGAGCACACGGATTGCCAAGATGGAAATCCCGTATCTTTGGAAGGTTGTGCTTCTTTTGCATTATTTTTAGTGCAAAAATTCCCAATAAGGTGTGTTTCTTTTGACCCCGCGTGGCATTCCCTTGTCAGAGCTTGGCCAGTCTAAAGCTTTTGGAGATGTAATTCTTGCCAGCTTGGAGCTTGGTACTAAGTATCTTGAGCCACGTCAATTGAGTGAAGGGAAATGGGATTTTACCCTTATGATTTTGATGCAGGGTAAGATGGGCACGATGGTGAAACAGTAGAAAACCAATTCCCGCGCCTTTTTTTTTCTTTATAACGATTTTGAGTTTGACCAGGGGTAAAGGGGGTTTTGACTTGGGCTAAGGTTTTATAAAAAGGGAATTGGGCCAGTGTTTTGTTTTGGGCTTGGGTTAAAAGTTAAAAAGGGTTAAATTTATACACTTAATGACCGTTAGTCATAAGAATTAAAGGACTAACGGTGTTATGTATTTAAGGACTTATGGTGAGATTGATTTAACATTAAGGGCTCTTTTGGTATTTCCAAGGATTTTGTATTTTTGTGATTGACCAAGGTTTGACCATTGTTGACTTTAGTAGACCATTTGCTAGAAAACTTCTGGCTCTTGTGTAATCTATCCGTTCTCATGTTCGTTTTTGCTCGGTTTTGGCCGTTTTCTTGTAATTTTTGCAATATCCGTACCTACACATCACAAATGACAAAACAAGCAATATACAAGAATAATTTGCACAATTTGATCATTTTAGGGTCATTTCTAGTATAAAACGGATATGTGATTTCTCACATATCACTAGGCTTAGATAGAAAAGAAACATTATAGCAGTATGATTGATTCATGATGAGGGTAAATCGTTAAAACCTTCTAAATCAACGTTTCCTAGTTCTTCTAATTTGGTTTCTAAAAAGGTTGATGATCTGGTTAATGAGGATAATGATAGCGTAGTGGAAGAGGTATACGATGAAACTACCACTTATATGACTTCTACGAGCTTCAATGTTAATAAAGCTTCTAAACGTATGAGTGGAGGGGGAAATAAAAGCGTGTATGAACAATGAAAGGAAAGTCATGGTGAAGACCTAAACGATGATGATGACTTTGATGATCCTGGTTTGACTAATGCTCAATGAAGTTTGCTAATGCTTTTAATATTAATCTTCGTGGTCAACTTATATAGCATTTGTAGTAAGTCTTATAAGTGTGACATGTGATGTGTTGTCTTTGTATGGTATATTTTATTGATTTAAGTTTTAAATTTATATTTTTTTGACTAAACCAAAAACAACACTTTAACAGGCAGTGTACCCAATCAGCAGTAGTTTCGTGGTAAGTAGGGTGTCGATCACTGAGAGCGAGAGCGTTAATTCCTAATTCTATCAGTATTTTAATTATCAAAGTTAATCCTACAACTAATGCAATAGGGGGGTTTTAGCCTGAGAGATTGGCACGGTTTTGTGTATCTAACTTAAGGCTTTGATGACAAGTAAAGCAATAAACACACACAAGAAAACAAGCGAACGATAGAGGAACGGTCGAAAACTAATGTAAGGAAAACATATCAACCATGAATAATCTAATAAAACGCATGTTTGTTTATTTAGTGCAATGATTGTCTTATCTCGAAGGGGCATATCATTCCTAGAATTAGGCGGTACTTCTTTCTAAGACCTAGACACGCTAATTCTGTCACAATTAGGCGCATCCGCATAAAGCATCCTTATGTTGATTATAATTTATCTTAGGACCTAAGTAATGGTGCTCTTACTAAACCCTAGCTCATCGGGACTTTACCCACTTACTGCTTAACGACTCTTTATATTCCAGTAGTCCACTGTCCGAGTCCTTACCAATGGAATAAGAACGTACTCGTTGATACCAAGGTCACCTTATGGCTCAACTAAGCTCACTAATCTAAAGGCAAAGATAGGTCAATATTTGTGATCCTGTGATTCTAGATATATAAATTGCAATATGGAGAGCTATCCCGGACTCTTAGCCTACCCAAACAACATCGAAGTTGCAGCGCATTAAATAGGTAGGACTAGACCCAGTTGAATGACAGGTCGCATACTTAAGCACTTAAACGAATATAAATTGATAAACATAAACAACAATCAACGATAAATTAAGCAATCAAGATAAACAAACTAAACATTAGATCTTCATAAACATGGCTGATACCTAAAGGTATCAGCCAATAGTCATTGTAAAAATACACACGGTTTGATATATGAACGATTAAAATAAAGAAACCTCAATCGAATGCGTATTCGGTTGCGTGAAGATTACAAGAGTTTTCCTATGATCTTGAGGCACTTTTCTGACCTTCTATGCTCCTTTATTCGTCTCATGGTCGACTTGGTGGTTTAGGGAATCACTTGCATACCTAAAACTGAGTTTATGGTCGTCTATATATAGGGTCTGATAGTCGGTTCGATTCGCCATATCTAAGGATTGGATACGGCGTATTGGGGGTTTCTTGGAGTAGGGACCACACTTGATATCTTCCAGAATATTCACATACTATTTCTTGAATACGGCGTATTGAGCTTTAATCCTGTGTGGTCTTTGGTGAGTGCAGGCACGGATACGCCGTATCTTCCTTAATGGATATGGCGTATTGAGTCTTCAGAACACTAATCTTCAAAATATCTTCATTTAAGCTCCAGAATGCGCGACTTTTGCTATCTTTCACCAATTACTCTATAATTACTACAATTCTCAAATATAAACGATTAAGTTAACTCTTTGCAATAATTGTATAAAATGGGTCAATATTATGGGATAAATGATACTTTATCATTATGTAACAACCCGAGTTTCACGACACGTATGACAATTGCGAGTTCGACGTCATAATTGTTATTTTACGAGTTTTCGTAAGCGAACGTCGACATTTAAATTTTTATTTGTCGTAAATAATTTTTTCGTATTTTATTACGAACGGAAATTTAAATTTTTTATTTTTGACGTTTCCCGAGTCAACTTTTGACCGCGCGTTCGTTAATCGTTTTAAACATCGTAAAAATCTACGACACGCCTCGTTATTATTTTTAAGATCATAAATTTATTATTTCTACGAATGTCATCTTTTGTTCCTAGTCTTGAGCCGGACTCGCGTTTCAATGTGTACATATTTTACTAAATGTTTTAAATTAAATTTGGTATGACGGAATAAAAATATTTACTAACGCGGTGTAACGGAATAAATTTAGAAACGTTTTTGTATTTATTTTGCAAGACTTAAAGGATGGAGGGACCAAAAGTGTCAAAGTGCCAAACTTCATTTCTATATAAACGCACCTACACACACATACACTTTTAGTCAAAAAAAAATATTTTCTCTCCTCCCTTGTTACTATTCACGACCGGCCACCACTTCCACACCCATTTCTGGTCAATTTTCTAACATGCAATAAAATCTAATTACAAATTCTTAATCCTTGTATCAAGGCCTACATATCTCACTAAAAATATTGCACATGCATTAAGTTTTGAAGAAATATGATTTTGGGTCAAGTTCTTGTGTTTTTGATCCAAAAATGGTGTTTAATGTTGGTAAACAAGTGTTATTGGAGTGGGTATTTAGTTGGAAAATTTTGGGGTTTGTGTTTTGTCTTGGTTCGAGCCGCGGCCAAAAGGAACAAGGGAACAAGTCGAGTCCGATCTATTTTCCATTAGCTCATTTGAGCCTTTGTAAGTATTCTTTTGTAATTGTTTCGATTGTTTTACAATATGAATTGATTTTGATACATGCATGTGATGAAATGGGGAAAAACTTGCGGGGTTAGGATAAATCGTATTGTGAATCGATTACGCTGTTTATGTGATGTTTATATGTCATGGGATGGGATCATGAGAAAACCTTATTTTGGTGGAAAACCCAGAAAACCTAGAAAAACCAAACAAATGCCCTAAAAAAACCAAACAGATGCCCTAATTTTTTCAGGCTAAAAATTGTTTTTTCAGGCAAATATGGCCTCGATTTACACTCTGTAAAAACCAAAAAAAACAAACAGATGCCCTAAAAAACTAGGGCATCTGTTTGATTTTTTTAGGGCATCTGTTTGGTTTTCTGGGTTTTCTAGCAAAATATGGTTTTCCCTAGAACCCATCCCTATATGTCATTATAGACATGTTCTAGTTGGATTAAAAGCCTAAATATGATTTTTAAAGTGTTTTATAAAATATAAATGTGAGCAGAAAGTTTGGCACGGTAAATGAGGATGGAGATTTCATAAAATCTAATTTTGGACTTTAAAATATGATAAAGCTTACTTAGACGATCGTTTTGATATAAGATGGAGCTTCTAACTCCAAATAACGAAAAAGTTAGAGCGAAAACGAGATATATATTTTCTTTGTAAAAACTTAGCACTCGTATAAAATAATGGATGCTGTCAGGAAATTAAAGGCTCGTTTTGAGCACTTTGAGTCCGTTTCAGCCTTCCAACGAACACGAAAGATGCTCAGAATGATGTTTTACTTTGTCGTGTGGCTCGCTAATCCTAAAATCGAGTAATAACGGGTCAAAACCGAATGTCAAAGTCTGTGTTTTTATTAAAAATGTCAAAGTTCTAGCAGAAACTTGCAGGGACATTTTGGTCTTTTTCTGCCGAGTTTTGGGTTTTGGCTAAAACTAAAAAGTTGTCCGGAATGTCGTTTTACATAAAATCTCTTCTTTGGCCGAGTCATGAAAATGTGATATAACGGGTCGTTTGGAGCGAGTCAGATTTAGTAACATGTATATATGAAATGTGTATGAAAAGTCAAAGTCAAACAAAGTTTAACGTTGACTTTTGAAAGTCAACGGATTAATACTAAGTTGTTCGGTTATTATAAGAGTAATTAAATGCTATTACTATTATTCGTATAATAACTTAGATTTAACGATTGATGATGAACAAGGAAGATTTCAAAAAATATAAACTTTTGTAATTTACGGGATATGAACCCGATACGGGTAATTAATAATCAAATTGAATGTCGAGGGTTCGAAGAGATAAATTAATACTATTATAAATATAATTGGATAACGAGACTTACTAAATATGGTAACTCTCCGAGAATAGTAACTTTACAAAAATAGAAAGTTTCCCAAAGCCGAAAGTTTTCGATTAAGCTATGTATAATATAAATAAAAAGGAATGATCGTAACCTAATAGTGTGGGGTTTTAAGATCTAAGGCGCAAGTGGATTTCTCATCACATGTATGAATATATATATATATATATATATATGATTTTGTTGATACGATGTACGCATCGTTGACCATACTTTTTGGTATAGTAATCGAGCGACGTAATTTATAGGTCGTGATCGTGTTCGTAGATTTTCTGTGGATTGTTTCGATTAATTGATATTTAGCTTCGATCAAGGTGAGTTCATAGCCTCGCTTCTAAGTGTTTTAAATGTTTTTAAGCCCGCGAGGGGGATACTTGCTGTTTTATAAAATGAGAACGCAATATGTTTTGATGCTAAATATGATTCCATTCACTATAGAGTATATGCCTTTTTCTGTGTGACCATTAATTTCCTTGTTGTGGGTGAACGCTAATGCATTAAATGGATCTATTGGGTTTGACAACCCTGTCCGGGGTTTGAATTAGTTGTGACCACCCTGTCAAACGGACATTTTGTAGTTAGTATTATGAGAATTGGCATACTTCTTGGACATTAATTTATCCAACGGGATGAATGTGTTAAGTTTCAGTACATGGGCTCATTTATTTGGAAATCAATATTTTTATAACTTGTCTTACGAGCAATGTTATATGTTTTGTTGAACTAAATATGTGTTCTAACTGTTATTTGCAAACTTTATGAATTCATTCAACGTTTTACTGACGTTTTTAAGCATGTATCTTAGGTTAGTTGCTGTTGATGTCTTGGATGGGACGGAACGCGGATATCAAGGGCGGTGTCTCGGTGAATAGTGTCGTTTAATAAAAACGGTGTTTTAGAAATGGAACTCTTATTAAGACTTGTAACAGTAGAATTATCTACTGTCTTTTGGGACCTATGTAACTTTGATCTTTCTGTAAATGAAATTGTGTTTTATAAACGTATCTTTGAACGTTTACTGGGACTTGTGTGCACGTATTATGAAGTAGCACCTCAATTGTTGTATTCCGCTGCGTATCGCATTTTGGGGGTGTTACACATTATCATTTTCTGAATTAGTTTTTAAATTGTAGACAGAAATTATTTTGTAGGAAAATGAATTTTTGTCGAAAATTATCGTGCAATCTTCATCGTCGGATTCGTCAAACGATATTCTAAAGTCAATTTCATCGTTAAGAGAACTTACCGTTGGCTCACATGAGAGTGCTGCTTCAGATGTTGACGTGTCGTTAAAGACTATAGCTGGGAATTCAGTTTCGACAGATCTGAGGTCGTGAACGTCTTCATTATTCCATATCTTACCATACGTAGCAGTTTACCAGTTATACACCTTACCACGCCTACGAGCTTTTTCTTCCTCAAGCCTAATATACTCTTTCATAGTAATGTTGGGGTCGTCCATTGTGACCTGTAATAAATTCACTAGGAAATAAAACTGTCAAATAGCTTAATACGCCGTATTCAGTGAACTGAATACGCCGTATAGATGATAGAGTTGAATACGCTGTATTGGTTTGAAAAAAATTTATACGCCGTATCCAATAAATTAAATACGCCGTATTGGTTTGAAATTTTTTTACAACATACTTTGAATAATGCAGAAAACACACAAACACACGATATGCAAAAATATACAATGCAGGAAATCAAACACACAAAAACAAACACGCAAATATGCAAACTAATCTAAACTAAAACACTAATGAATAAGAATTAAACAACTTCACTCCCCGGTAGCGGCGCCAAAAACTTGATGTGTTATCGTTGTATGGTATATTTTATTGATTCAAGTTTTAAATTTATATTTTGCCCACTAAACCAAAAACAACACTTTAACGGGTAGTGTACCCGATCGGTAGTAGTTTCGTGGTAAGTAGGGTGTCGATCACTGAGAGCGAGAGCGTTAATTTCTAATTCTATCAGTATTTTAGTTATCTAAGTTAATCCTAAAACTAATACAAAAGGGGGGTTTCAGCCTGATAGAGTGGCACAGTTTTGTGTATCTAACTTAAGGTTTTGATGACATGTAAAGCAATAAAGACACACAAGAAGACAAGCAAACGATAGAGGAACGTTCGAGAATTAATGTGAGGAAAACGTATCAAACATGAATAATCTGATAAAACGCAAGTTTGTTTATTTAGTGCAATGATTGTCTTATCTCGAAGGGGCATATCATTCCTAGACTTAGGCGGTACTTCTTCCTAAGACCTAGACACGCTAATTCTGTCACAATTAGGCGCATCCGCATAAAGCATCCTTATGTTGATTATAATTTATCTTAGGATCTAAGTAATGGTGCTCTTACTAAACCCTAGATCATCGAGACTTTACCCACTTACTGCTTAACGGCTCTTTATATACTAGTAGTCCACTGTCCGAGTCCTTACCAATGGAATAAGAACGTACTCATTGATACCAAGGTCACCTTATGGCTCAACTAAGCTCACTAAACTAAAGGCAAGGATAGGTCAATATTTGTGATCCTATGATTCTAGATATATAAATTGCAATATAGAGAGCTATCCCGGACTCTTAGCCTACGCCCAAACAACACCGAAGTTGCAGCGCATTAAATATGTAGGACTAGACCCAGTTGAATGATATGTCGCATACTTAAGCACGTAAACGAATATAAATTGATAAACATAAACAACAATCAACGATAAATTTAGCAATCAAGATAAACAAACCAAACATTAGATCTTCATAAACATGACTGATACCTAAAGGTATCAGCCGATAGTCTTTGTAAAAATACACACGATTTGATATATGAACGATTAAAATAAAGAAACCTCAATCGAACGCGTATTCGGTTACGCGAAGATTACCAGAGTTTTCCTATGATATTGAGGCTCTTTTCTGACCTTCTATGCTCCTTTATTCGTCTCTTGGTCGACTTGGTGGTTTAGAGATTCACTTGCATACCTAAAACTGAGTTTAGGGTCGTCTATATATAGGGTCGGATAGTCTGTTCGATACGCTGTATCCAAGGATTGGATACGATGTATTGGGGGTTTCTTAGAGTAGGGACCACGCTTGATATATTTTAGAATATTCACATACTATTTCTTGAATACGGCGTATTGAGATTCTCTGGATACGTCGTATTGAGCTTTAATCCTGTGTGGTATTTGGTGAGTGCAGACACGGATACGCCGTATCTTCCTTGATGGATACGGCATATTGAGTCTTTAGAATAGTAATCTTCAAAATATCTTTATTTAAGCTCCAGAATGCGCGCATTTTGTTATCTTTCACCAATTACTACATAATTACTGCAATTCTCAAATATAAACGATTAAGTAACAACTCTTTGCAATAATTGTATAAAATGGGTCAATATCATAGGATAAATGATGCTATAAATAAACGTTATTTGATGTCATCAACATGTCATTCTTATGATAGGTTAGGTTTGAAGCACAGTTGGTGCGTTTGTTTTCGCCTAGTTTTGGGCTGAGATGTGAGATTCACCCACATTCATTCTACTTAACTATTTTTTAGAGTAATAAAAATTATCGGTGAAACCCTTTACTCAAAAAATATGAGTGATTCATGAACAAATCTGACAGCAAGCGGAAGCAATTCTTCAAGCATGAAAAGTAAAGAAACGCAGTATCACATGCAAATAATACGTTGTTGACGAAGACACCCGACAGAAAGCGGAGATTAATGTTCATGATGCATCAACAACAACAAGAAGAGCACAAGCAAAGAAACACAAGAAAATCATAAGTTTTTTCGCAACAGCTGGCTTTCGGCGTTGCGTGGCAGCGCGTTCGGCGGTCGACGAA
This sequence comes from Tanacetum coccineum, assembly GCA_026074375.1. Classification (NCBI taxonomy): domain Eukaryota; kingdom Viridiplantae; phylum Streptophyta; class Magnoliopsida; order Asterales; family Asteraceae; genus Tanacetum; species Tanacetum coccineum. Next base: position 18,261 of record BQNB010124486.1, read on the forward strand.
AGTGATTCAAGTTGAGTTTTGTGCGGACACTGACCTCGTCAGTTAACTACAAACGGTAAGAAAGGTATGTCCAAAAGAATATGCAGGTAGGGTTTTGGCTGAAAATTAGCTTAGATGACAGTCATGAGACGGCTCAATGTAGTCATCTTGGTCTAAGGATCAGACCCGCTCTGATACTATGTTAGATAATAAAGACCCTTTAAGAATCCGTATATTTTATTAATTGACTAGTTGTAATGTAAATAGCCTAAAACTCTAATGAGCCTGAAGCCTACATGTCAGGTTTAGGCTTAATAATATCCTTTGATAATTTGGTAGAAACATATTCAAGTATTTTACAGGTATAAGCTTTTTACTTTAAAGCAACAAGACATATTAAACTATTTAGTCTTGTTTGGATATACAAGATACATTCTTTATGTTTAAGATAAAGCCTTATATTAAAACGCTAAGCAAGAAAGCATTTGCAATGAATTGGAGTTTTTAATATGTAAAGAGTAAATTACACAGTTTATCTTTGTAGTTTGAGTTGACCGACGAGCTTCGCCTCTGAACTAGAAAAAAACCTTCCGTTCTTAACTACAAAACGTTATTCATGGTTGGCCCCTCCTTTTAACTATCGTTACTACCTTTGAAAAGTTAACACTCCTGAGGATATTTTTATGTTTTAAAATTTGTACATGAGGGTAAAATGATAATTTTCCCTTCTCACTCCACCTAATTCTTTCTCTTTCTCTTCCTCCTACTTCTCTATCTTCAATTACTATTTTTTTCTTAACAACACACAATGTCACTTTATTGATCTTTCTCTCGATCCGATGTAATCTAAATTATAACAAGGTGAAATTAAATATGAAACAAACGGAACAGGTCGATACAAAACCAAAATCTATTGCAAAATCAGAACAGGGCAACACAAATACGGAGATGAACGCGAGCAGATTCAGGCAGGCAGACAAATGCAGACAAATTCAGATAGACATATCCGAACAGAGGTAGACGAATAGCCGATTCAGCCTGACGGATGCATACAAACAAATGCAGATTCAGGTAAAGAGATCCGAACATAGGTAGACGAAAATCAGATTCAGGCGGACATATACAAACAGACAAAACTAGATGCAGAACAAAATAGATGAAGGACCAGACAATATTCGATGTAGAACTAGGAAAAATCAAACAAAACCAGGTGCAATTAGATGCTGAACAAGCGGAATCAAATGCAGAACTAGGCAGAATCAAGCGAAAACCAAGCGGAACCAAAACATGTTGTTGATGCTAAATGCAACACACAACTATTCAAGACATAGTTAGATTAGTTAAGACTATAACATTATCATCACAAACACCAAACTAGCCAACAATAATCAATTGCAAACCGATGCAAATACCAATACCTACATCAATAATGAATTAATGATACCGACACAGATATGAGCAAAACTATTGGCTATCAAATAAATCAAACCTAAACAAATAACTTACAAACCGAACTCAAAATTATACCAACAAAAACAGTAGATACAGAAATCATAATCATCGAACGAACAACTTTTAAACATGACACTAACATAAAGTAAAATCCCAATCAGTATGTGATACGTATTAATTGTTAAAATTAAATTTGCAAGTTTTAAATTTATAAAACTCGTCTACCGATGTCTACATGC
>BQNB010124487.1:9569-19929 GCA_026074375.1 Tanacetum coccineum
CCTTTTGCCTTGGTCAAGGGCATTCGGTCAGGATCTGTATTAGGGTTGCTATATAAGTGTATACCGTTCGCGAATCAGCCACTAAAAAGCCTTGCGAAAAGGGCTGACTTACTTAGCACATGCTGAGTTATTTTCTTTCAAATGACAATGGGCATATTGCAGCCCAAAATTATGCTAGTAAAATAAGTCTAAATTACAAAACAAGCTGAAACAGATAAAGCTAGATGTCTTATGCTCTCAAAAACAGACTTTAAAACATCTTTTTACTAACCTAATTTTTGCTACTGAAAACTTAACTTTGGCCTTTTAAAATGACTTGTAAAATGGCAGGATTAAACTCAAATCACACAAGGCAAATGCTGGTTTAATGCAACTTCTTTCTAATGCATTTGAGATTAAAAACAGCAATGAAAAACACTTAAATGTCACTTAATAAAAAACTCATCAAATAAGCTGATATGAAAGACTAGAAAACCACAAATTCTAACTATAACTACTTAAGTCTTTAAACTTTGAAAACCTTAAACAACAGGTTAAATCTACTTAATTAAGTTAGTAAAACATGGCTTAGTGACCCAACCTAATAGAAACACATAATTGACCCATTTTAGACCTAGTGCCAAACACCCCTTAATAACTCAAAATATGACATATAAGCTTGAACAGATTAAAAGAAGCATTAAACAAGATCAAATAAGCAATAATGAGAATAAATAAGCATAAACAAAACAGAAACAAGCACATATAAGCAGAATTTAAGCAGTAATAAGCAAATGTCATAAAAATAAGCAACAATGGAAAATGAAACTGACCTTTGCCCTTTGCTCTAAACAAGGGCTTGAAAGAAATTCCTAAAAGCTCTAACCTACCCAGCTTATTGAATAAGCAGCTATAAAATAACCCATAAGCTCTTCCTTGTTAAGCTTATCTTCCAAAAGCTCAAAATTTCCAATTTTCTTTTAATGTAACAGTAACTTTCAAAAACTTTTGCAAAAACTTTAAATAAGTTAAAAACAGATTATATCAGCTTAAAAGAGCTTAACAAAGACACTTGTGAATAAAAATAAGCTTGAATGACATAAAACTCAAAATTGCTTAAAACATGAAAACTTGAAAAACTAAAATTTCATTAACTATGAAAGGATTACAAAGCTTTGAGACAGAAATTTAAATACAAGAAAACGTACATTAAGACATTTAAAAGTAAAACTAAAACTACAACTACTCTATTTGTCTTTTACAAAGAGAATAAGCATATTTATAGCCGAATCCTTAGTCATGGGTTGTGCTTGTTGTGTTTTTGTTATGAGATAGTCCAAAAGCTCATCTAAGCCGTCTATTATGATTGGTCTCCAAGTCTTCAAATCTTAGCCCTTCAATTTTTGTTTTCTACCATTAACGAATGGTGATGTAGAGGATTGTCAAGGTGGACATTGTCCCATGTGATGTGGGGTTATGAATGGATGGTGATGGTTTTGTTGTGGGGTGGAGTTTTGTCGTAGGGTTGCAGAGGTGAGGAAAGTGACGGGTAAATAGTATTGAGTTTTAGGATTGGCGGGAAAGTTGGGTTTGAGTGAGCAGCGTATAGGTTTGGGGGTTAGGCAATAATGGTCCCTTTGTGGAGGTATGAGTTTTGAGGACTTGGCAGGAAAGGCCCTTGAGGGAGTATAGGGTTATTGCAAGTATAGTCCCTAAAGGACTAATGGGGTTAACTGTTACAGGGTTTGGGCTATTGATATGGGCCGGTTATATGGTTTTTGGGTTTGGACTTTTAATAAGACTTATGTCTTATAAGTTTGTGAAATAGATACTTAATGGGCTGCCATGGCCCATTAGATGGGTACGGGTGGCCCATTAAGTATTTCTTCGGCTTTGTCTTCGTCTTTGACTTTTGACTTCTTGGGTTTGACTTTGGTTGACTTTTTGACTTTGACTTTTGGCTTTGATTTTGACTTTTGCTTCACGCTCTTTCCGTTCTCGTGCTCGGTTTTGTCGTTTTGGCTTCATTTTTGTCCTTTTCCTGAATATCCGTTCCTGCACAACACAAGTAGCAAAACAAGCATATTTTTGGCATTTTTTCTTATGTTTTTGGTCAAATAAGCTCGTTTTAATAGGTAAATGGTATGTGTAATTAAGCACATACCAATTAGTGACACTTTTCTTCTTTTTTCCCTTTTGTCTATTTCAAACCAAAACGCACCCTTATAGGGTTTTCTATAGTTTTCAAGTTACAAAAATTAACAAACATATTATACATCTATGTTTAAATCATCAATAAGCTACTAAAAGTACTAGTATTATAGAATTTTGAAGACTTACAAAAAGAGGGTTTTGAATGAGGATTTGGACTCGAATAACAACTCAAACGTTGTTTTCAATACACCCCGACTATTAGAATATTAACCCTTATGATCTTGATACTTTGTTCTTGCTTGGAATAAAAAAATAATAATATGTATTTATGGTTGTGTTTGTTTCGTTAATGATTTTGGAATGAGGATGTGTGCGAGGATTTGAAATGTATAAGACAAATGGTAGGACAAGACATTAAGGCTACAAAATAGTACTCTTACCTCTATATTGTTTAATTTTTATAAACCATTTTTTTCTTTTTTTAGAAACTTATAAAATAAGTAAAAACAACAAGCTTTTAATAAAAATACTTTTTACGAATCTTAAAGAATAAGCCAAAAATAAGCTGTTAGAAAAGTTGGCAGTTTTGCCTTTTTAACACTAAGGAACAAGGGGCTAAACTTGGCTTGCTTTTTTAAGCACCAATAAGCTAACAAAAAGGCAAATAAGCTAAGACAAGCACTATACTACACCTAATAAGCAAGAAGAAGCAAAAATAAGCAAAGGAGATAAGCAACCAACAAGGCAAAAAGATAAATAAGCGCCATTAATGGTCAAAACAGCTGACAAAATAGCTTTAGGACAAACTTTTAGCTTATTTTTAAGCCCCTAAGGGTTCATTAAGGCCTAGTGGGTATATGGACCTTAAAAGCTGGTCCTAAGGGCTACAAGAATTAAGTCACAGAAAAAGCTAGTTTGAAAAACAAATAAGCACTAAAAAAAGCCTTGCGAAAAGGGCTGACTTACTTAGCACATGCTGAGTTATTTTCTTTCAAATGACAATGGGCTTATTGCAGCCCAAAATTAAGCTAGTAAAATAAGTCTAAATTACAAAACAAGCTGAAACAGATAAAGCTAGATGTCTAATGAGCTTATGCTCTCAAAAACAGACTTTAAAACAGCTTTTTACTAACCTAATTTAGCTACTGAAAACTTAACTTTGGCCTTTTAAAATGACTTGTAAAATGGCAGGATTAAACTCAAATCACACAAGGCAAATGTTGGTTTAATGCAACTTCTTTCTAATGCATTTGAGATTAAAAACAGCAATGAAAAACACTTAAATGTCACTTAATCAAAAACTCATCAAATAAGCTGATATGAAAGACTAGAAAACCACATATTCTAACTATAACTACTTAAGTCTTTAAAAATGAAATTTAAACTTTGAAAACCTTAAACAACAGGTTAAATCTACTTAATTAAGTTAGTAAAACATGGCTTAGTGACCCAACCTAATAGAAACACAGAATTGACCCATTTTAGACCTAGTGCCAAACACCCCTTAATAACTCAAAATATGACATGATAGTTTGAACAGATTACCAAAAAAGCATTAAACGAGTTCAAATAAGCAATATTGAGGAATATATAAGAATAAACAAAAATAGAAACAAGCACATATAGCAGTAATAAGTAAACGTCATAAAAAAAGAGCAACAATGAGAAAATGAAACTGACCCATTTGCCCTATTGCTCTAAACAGGGCTTGAAAGGAAAATTTCTAAAAGCTCTAACCTCCCAGCTTATTTGAATAAGAGTATAAAATAACCAATATGCTCTCTTGTTAGGCTTATCTTCCAAAAAAAGCTTTAAAAATTTTAATTGTTTTAATGTAACAGTAAACTTTCAATAAACTTTTGCAAAAACTTTAATAAGTTTAAAAATCAGATTATATCCGCTTAAAAGAGCTTACAAATGACACTTGTGATAAAAAAATAGCTTGAATGGCATATAAAACATCAAATTGCTTAAAACATAAAAAACTTGAAAACTGAAATTTCATTAACTATGATTAGGATTTACAAAGCTTTGAGACAAAAATTTAAATACAAGAAAACATACATTAAGACATTTAAAATTAAAATTAAAAACTACAACTACTCTACTTGTCTTTACAAGAAAAATAAGCCATATTTTATAGCGGAAAATCCGTAGTCATTGGTTGTGTTGTTGTGTTTTTGTTGTGAGAGATTTAAAAGCACTTATTGGCCCTTCTTTGTCTTGGCTTCCAAGTTCTAAAATCCAAGCCGTTCATCCTTTGTCACTTTCCTTTAACCAATGGGGTTTGTAAGGATTGCTAGGGTGTAAATGGAGTGGGGTTAAGGTGGGGTGAAGGTGAGATAGTGATGTTTTGGCCTATAGTTGCAGGGGGTCACGTGAAGGAGAAGGTGAACAGTACCATTGGCGGGAAATTTAGGTTTTGGGTTAACAGGGTATAGGTTTAAGTTTTGGCAAGAATGGTCCCTTAGGTTGATACGTCATGTTACACAGAAGGTCCTTTGTGGAGGTATGAGTTTTGAGGACTTGGCAGGAAAGGCCCTTGAGGGAGTATAGGGTTATTGCAAGTATAGTCCCTAAAGGACTAATGGGGTTAACTGTTACAGGGTTTGGGCTATTGATATGGGCCGGTTATATGGTTTTTGGGTTTAGACTTTTAATAAGACTTATGTCTTATTAGTTTGTGTATATGCTTAATGGGCTGCCTTGGCCCATTAGATGGGTACGGGTGGCCCATTAAGTATTTCTTCAGTTTCGTCTTCGTCTTTGACTTTTAACTTCTGGGGTTTGACTTTGGTTGACTTTTTAACTTTGACTTTTGGCTTTGATTTTGACTTTTGCTTCACGCTCTTTTCGTTCTCGTGCTCGGTTTTGTAGTTTTGGCTTCGTTTTTGTCCTTTTCCTAAATATCCGTTCCTGTACAACACAAATAGCAAAACAAGCATATATTTGGAATTTTTTTCTTATGTTTTTGGTCAAATAAGCTCGTTTTAATAGGTAAATGGTATGTGTAATTAAGCACATACCAGCACACATATTTTTCAAGACCATATCTAACATTGCTACTTACAACAAAATAATGAAACTTTACAGGCAAAGTTTTCTGCCTAGTAGACCTCCTTACCTTTGTCTGTGGTTCATTCCCAATTATACTAGAACCTTCACCATGAAAAACATTTTGACCATTGCCCTCAGAGGTGACATTTTCTCCTATTTAGCTTGCAATGATAAATCTTTCTTCATCAATTGCCTTGAATGAGTCATCAAAAACATCTCCTTCATTACCTTCCACATTATAAGGGCCCCCTTCATCATCATTAGGACTTTATAGACCTTTGGTGTCAAAAAAACTCAAACAATCAACTTTAGTTGAAGGTGTATCTTTTATAAAACCATTTTCATTTATAGTTTGCATTCTAAAATTAAAAATAATTTCATAAAATCTTACATCCCTAGAATAGAAAACAGTTTTATTATCAAGACTGTATAAATTATAAGCTTTTTAAACCCGGAACAACCTATTAAAACACATTTTTTAGACCTAACACCAAATTTGTCACTATTATTCAGCACAGTTGAATAGCAAAGACAACCAAAGGCCCTCAAATGAGAGAGACTAGTTTCCTTACCCTAAACTATTTTAAAAGGGGAAGCACCAGACAAGATAGAGGAGGGTAACCTGTTAATCAAATAAATAGCAGTTAAAACACATTCATGCTACATACTCAGGGGAATCCCTCCCGAAACATAAGACTCCTAGAAACATTTAATAGGTGTCTATGTTTTCTCTCAGCAATGCCATTTTGCTGAGGGGTATAAGAACAAGAAGTCTGGTGAATAATACCATAATGAGTAACAAATTCAGTCCTATTGTCAGACCTAACAACTTTAACTTTTATACCAAACTGAGTGTTAATCATTTTCAAAAAAAATTCAATACAGTCAAAAACATCAATTTTAGACCTCAAAAGATAAACCCATACAACCCTGCTAAAATCATCCACAATAGTAAGAAAGTATTTATATGCATCCTTAGCAACAACCTTATAAGGACCCCCAAACATCTACATGAATCAAATCACCCAGACCATCAGATTTATGATCACTCAATAGAAATGGTTCCCTGATCTGTTTAGCCTTGTGTAGATGTCACAAGAAAACACATGACCATTCTTCTTAAACCCAACTCTGTCTCTTAAAACTGACATAACTTGGTTAGGAGGATGACCAAGTCTACAGTGCTAAAGATCCCTAGACACATAACAAACAATACCATAATTACACATACCAAGATTATTCTTACCATTATCAGCACAATCAAACATATAAAGACCAGCAGATTCACTACCAGTCCCTACAATTTGCCCAGTTTCAAATCCTAAATATAACATTTAGATTCATTAAAACCAACAAAATACTTACTATCTTTGATTATCTTATTAAAAGACAGAAGACTGACATTATACTCAGGAACAACCAAGACATCAAACAAAACCACATTGTCAGTTAACCTAAGACTACCAATAGCAGTGATTTTAGCTATAGTGCCATTAGGATGACCAACAGTAAGATTTAAACTAGATATATTAACAACATTAAACATATTTTTAGTGGAAACAAACATATGTTGATTGGCACCGGAATCAATAATCTAACTAAGAGTAACTTTATACATATAAACATTGGACTTAGCATAATTTTTTTTTAATATAAAGATTAAAGTAAGTATTATTATTGAAAAAGCTTGGTCTAATACCTGACATACTGCAAGAGACATTAGCAGCAGCAGGTTTTTCATTTATGAGGCTCAAAAGTTTCATCAGCTGATCATTTGTAAAACTAGAGGACATAGAACCAGAAGAAGTAGAAGCAATTTGAGACATATACGCATTTCCATTAAAAAAATTCACATAACCATATTGTCTTGACAAGTTTGGGTTTATTTTAAACCCAGCAGGATATCTATTTAATTCATAGCATATATATAGTATGACCAATAAGACCACAGTGTTTACAGCCCAAATTAGGATTAGGCCCTCTGTTATTGTTGTTATTAGTGACAACTCTTCTATTAGAATTATTGTTATTATTATTAGTTCTAACAACAAAGTAGCAAGTGTATTTTTAACAATCTGTATACCATGAACAAATCCCCTATAGGACTCTTCCCTAGATACAATAGCAAAAGCATCATTTACCTCTGGTAAAGGCTCTCTTGCAAGCAAATTACTCCTAACATGTTAATAAACATCATTCAAACACATTAGAAACTGTATAAGCCTCACCAACTGGTTATGCTACTCCCTTATGTACATCACAAGTACAAGCAGGTAACAAAGTAAGAATATCAAATTCTCTCCAGAGAGAGTTAAGAGTGTAATAGTACTCAGACACAAACAATTCTCCTTGTTTAAATTCATTAAATTTATAAACCAAATTGAAAATAACAGACCCATCCATTTTATCATAAGTTTCTTGCAATTCAGACCATACCTCAGAAGTAATTTCAGAATAAACTTGACCCAAATACAACTCTTGGGACAAAGAACCAAGAATCCAACCAAGAACAATAACATTACATCTTTCCTATTGCTAGCATAACACATGACTAGTAACAGGTCTAACACAAGTTTCATTAACAAAACTCATATTATTGTTTCCCTTATGAGCAATTTTCTTAGCAGTAGACCACATTTTATAATTTTCAGAATCAATCAATTTAAAACTAACAATAGGCACATTAGAATGATCATTAGGTTGCAAAAACAATAGATTACCAACATCAAGATTACTAATCAATACTTCAGCCATAATGAACCAAATACCAGACAAATAAAACAGATAAATCAGACAAAAAAATATCACAGATACCACACAAGAAAAAATAGAAATCATGAACAAAGAATCTAGTCAATTTTGAGAGTTCCCAGGCTTCGTTGCCACTTAAGGTGGTAGGTTAAGGGAAGAAATTGACTAGAAACTACAAGAAAAAAAAGAACAGTGAGAAGGTGTTACAGAGCACTCAAAAACCCATAGGAAGACAACTAATCCCCTTATTCTTAATTCACTTATTCAAGAAGAGAAAGAAATAATCCCAGAACACCATGAATCACCAAGATACCAAAAACCCCAAATCGAGAAAATTAGGGTTTCAAGGGGAAACCCTAAATAAATGATTTCAAGCAATTAACTAAACAAGATCCCAATTCAACCACCAAGAAACCCAATTCAAGATCCAGAACCCAAAGAACCACTCGGAATAAAAAAACCCCAAATTAGAACAAATTACTCTAATTTTCTAATCAATCAAGAACAAATAATCAGGGCGATTGCTTGCTCTGATACTATGTAAAAACTACTCAAACCAATCACAATCAACTCACAACACCTCAAATGCACTTAATCGACCATCCCACGTGTTTTTTAATACTATAACTATAGCAGATGAGTCCACAGTCGTGTGCTCACCAACAAATACAAAAAACAATATGTTGTCCCCAAGGATGCAACACTCACAAGATTACAAGATCTCACAATACAATAAACCTCACTACAACACTCAAAACTATACTAACTAATACCAAGATTTTGATCAAGATGATCTATACAAGATATACGCAGTTGAAAGTATACAGAATCTATGAGAGAGAGAGAGAGATATAACATACAAAAAATCACATATTTATTTCTGAGGCGAGGCCTCTATTTATAGTATAATAAAGTAGATGCAATAGTGGCATCTACAGTAGAGAACTTACTAGGTGACCGACACGGGTCACTACATTAATTTTTTCTTACATCACTGCTTACTTTATTTTACATTATTGACCTACTGGCCGCCAGGCCTTACATTATTGCTATATAGGTCACTGCTTACGATACACTACAATTACATTATTGCTAAAATACAAACTACACACCTACCCTCCTTAAAAAGTGACGCTTGTTGATTGCAGATGCGTGTCATCAATAATGCTTGGTTCTTGATTTTTCTTTTTTTGTCTTCATTCTTTTGTCTACCACCCCCTATATATAATTATTGAGAAAAAACTTAAGTGACAGGAACAGACACTAAATTTTTGAGGAGTCATACTTTTTTTCCAAGTCGCTACGACATGAAAGGAACCGTCGGGGAAGGTTTACGTCATGCGAGAAAACTTAGTCAAGTCGCTACGACGTGCGAGGAACTGTCAGGTCAGGTTTACGTCATGCGAGGAAAGTTGGTCAAGTCGCTACAACGTGCGAGGAACCGCCGGGGAATGTTTGCGACGTGCGAGGAACCTTGGTTGGTCTACGACGGGCCTAGGAACGATGAGGAACCTCGAATCGAATCAGATCCACACCTATTTTATACAAAAAAATCCCACACCCATATGTGTCAAACAAATAATGATAGTGAAAAAAAGAAAGAGAAAATGTGATAGATAGTAACATAAATTTTTTTTTGATTTTTACGGACGCGGAAATGATAAAAATTACACATGACCGATGCGAGTTGTTCTTACGTGATTTATACTAACTAGACGGATGCATGCTTGATTCGAATGAATTCAAAATAAATCGTTGTAGGGGACGTTGGTGATTAGTGATGATATTAATTCTAGTAGGGGGCTTTTGAACGGTTTTAATGATGGATGATTCAATTTGGTACGTGATGTTTCAAATATGGTAGGGGCTTTTGATCAATTATATGATCAACTGTGATAGTAATGGATGGTTATTTCAAATAGTAGGGGTATCTGCTATTCAGAATCAAAATTGATTCAACAGATGGGGGCTCTGTTATTCAGAAACTTTAAAAAGCTTCAACAGATTGAGAGAGTTTTTCAAAACTCTAACGGTGGTTTAACACACAAAAAATGCACCCCTTTATTTCTGAAGCGAGGCCTCTATTTATAGTACAATAAAGTAGATGCAATAGTGACATCTACAGTATAGAACCTACTAGGTGACCGACACGGGTCACTACATTATTTTTTACTTACATCACTGCTTACGTTATTTTACATTATTTACCTACTGGCCGCCAGGCCTTACATTATTGCTATATACGTCACTGCTTACGATACATTACAATTACATTATTATTGTAGTGTATCGTAAGCAGTGACGTATATAGCAATAATGTAAGGCCTGGCGGCCTGTAGGTCAATAATGTAAAATAACGTAAGCAGTGATGTAAGTAGAAAATAATGTAGTGACCCGTGTCGGTCACCTAGTAGGTTCT
>BQNB010124489.1:0-19929 GCA_026074375.1 Tanacetum coccineum
ATTAAAACTAAAATCCTCGATAGGTAAAATGAAGGGAGTGTGATGAATTTATAGCCAAGAGAGGGGTGCGTTTCGTAATTTTGCCCCAATAACCGCCTCATCATAAGCCAATCATTGGCCTTCGAAATTGTAAACTCAGATCAATAAATTTGGCAGGAAAATCCAACGCTTGAGGCGAGGCCACGTGGTTTTTTTCTTTGCTTCAATCATAGGCACACTTTTCTGTTTGTTGGATCATAATGCAACATAATTTTGAATTTTTATACAATTTCCACCGCCACATGGCATTATATGATTTGTTCACACAAGTTAGTGCAAGGTCACGTGACATTGTAGTATTTAATTTAAGGGCATGTGATATGACATAGGCACACGTCATTAACCTCAATTCATTATATCCAGATTTGGTTTTGGGCTCTAAATGGGCTTTAGTAACAACATGGGCTGGCCCGGCCCATAGAATGGGTTACGGGCTGACCCAATAAGATCCGAGAGAATCGTTAGACTCGTTTTTCCGTGCTTGTTTTGTCCGTTTGGCTTCGTTTTTGTCCTTTTTGTGATATATCCATACCTGCAAGACACAATTCACGAAATACACATATACAATGCATTATTTATGTATTTTTGGTCATTATTGGTCTTTTTGGCTCGTTTTATTAGGTAAAAGGTATGTGTATTTAAGCACATACCAAAATTCCCCATACTAAGCTATTGCCGTGTCCTCACGCAATGTCATAAACACACTTAGAAAACCAAAAATTTTATCCCCCTTAGACTAATTACCTCGAAAAGTAGCTAAGTGTTCATCTAAGGGGATTAAGAAATTACTAGTTTTGAAAAGCCCCTCGTTTTACTATTTTTATGCATTTATTATTATTCATACATATCATAACTTCACGAAACAAGAAACACTTAAAGGATAAATTCATCATCCTTGATTTTTCTTTCGCCCCAAACCAAGCTTAAAAACGAAATCATTTCTAAATACAAGTTAAGATGCTAACACTACTCATAAATGCTAATTGTGTATGTATAGCTACTTTCCGCTCCCTTATTTCTAAATCCTCTAAAGATTTTATTATTATTATTGGTGACAAATTAATTAATGTCTTATTCTCATAAAGTAAACCCGGTTTAGACCACAATTAGTTTGAAATCCCTTTCCAATAGAGACGATAGGTGAGAATAAGGTCTACATTAAGGTCTAATTTCTCATGATTTAGGGGTTAGCCTTTTTATTTTCATCCGAAACAAACTCAATAACGATGTCCAGAGATGGAGGCTTAATTTAGATAAACCCTTTAGTTCCAAATTTGGCTTTATCTTATTAATATTGGCAACATTATTAAACCATCGGTCCTTTAGAAGGCTGCAAAACAACGTTTTGAGCCGACCAGATGCAGCACACATATTTCGACCTCGGTAATTTTCCCCTCCTCGACCTTTTGAGAAGGCTGCAAACATTCGGTTTGGAGCCGGCAAGAATTACATCAAACATTTATCAGTCTCCGGATTATTACTATGGCGCCTTATTAGAAGACTGCAATAACAGTTATGTAGCCCGACAAGATGCGAAACTTTTAACAGCGCACAGTTTTTTATTTTAATATTACCTTCCACCCATATAAAACGATTACCACATCAGTTTTGAGCTGGCAAGAAGGGTAGTGGACTTACTTCGACTTCGGTTTATTACATAACTTATTATTAAAAGCCAAATTTTTTAAGTCCCCTGTGGTCTTTCACTACCATCCAACACTGACAAAGACCTCGATGTTAACCTAATTTCACCTGAAGGAATCTCTAACGAAGTGATTAAACTAAGAAAAATCAACAAAAAACCTAAAAGTACTTTATTGATTCTACAATTATAAAACGTTTTTATTAAGCTAATGGGAGAAAAAAAGTCACAATTACCCTCTATGACCTTAAAGAGAACTAACTACTATTCTAGTTTAGCATCTAAACTTATATAAAACTCTATCCATTTTTCGTTCTTCCTCAAATTTAAAATCTTTACTAAAAAGATTCGTGAATGCTTAGTCTCGAAAGTTAAGGGGCAAGCTAGAGCGTAACATGCTCGATCAAGTCAAAATTTATTCTAAAAAGAAACAAAACTAATGTGGTCGAAAACACTTATTCTATTTTAAAATTTTTAAAATTTTTTGCACATTTTCTATATTTGGTGGAAAAAAAAACGGGGTTACTTACTCCGAAGACAAGGCACATGAAAGTAAATTAAAATTGAAAAGATCCCCCCCCCCCATACTAGAACACATAATAGGAACCCTACATGTGAGATATCACCCCCATACTAAATTTCAAAGGGCATATTTCAAATATTAAGGTGGTCTATACGCAAATCTAAAAGCCGTTTTATTAATATGTAATAGTAAACCGTTAACAATAAGATCTTGGATATCGATTCCCATTATATATGCCATACAAAGGATTTGAAGATCGTCTGGACGAAGGACAAAACCTCGAGCACGGGAGTGCTTCATAAATTCGGGCAATCCTAGGACACAAAACACAAAACACAAACCGAAATATTAAGAAAAGAAGAGGCGAGCCTTCTCACATCACACTTATTAATAAATATTAATATACCTATTACTAGGATACAAAGCGATGGTTGCCACCCACGAAGCGCTTGTTTTTGTGCGAGTCTCTAGCTTGACTCATTCCGATATTCATCGTGATTTAGAGGAGAAACAAGTGAAGAGCAAACTTCCATTGACATTTATATGCCATCCAGCCAAGAGAAGAAAATGAAAAGCGGAGATGCCGGGGTAAAAAATGGTATCCTCACTCCCGGAGGAGAGAGGAAAAGGAGAAAATCACCGGATAAGGAAGAAAAGTTCGGATAACATATGTGAAGGAAAGATAATGGCGATCCTCAAAGGATAAGCTCACATATGTAGGAGAAAATTTTTCCTCATGAATCCCGGGGTCAAAAACTTTGACCATAATCTTCAAATCATTACTAAAACTTCTCAGGTCATGATCTAAAAACACCTTCGGATAGAGACTAAGGGTAAGTATATCACTAAGACCAACGCTTCAAGAATAGAGTATATCTCCCTCTGAATCATGATAACCGTCTTCAATATCCGTAGAAATATCAACATCAAGAAAAGTATCGATCTCATCATTATCGTCTCCCGGGTCGAAGATTAAATCATCAATTGGAGCATCGTACAAAATCTTCTTCTAATCATTCGTTTTAGATTCCAAATCAAATAAATCATCATTCTCTTCGAGAGGTGGTTCATCGGTGAACCCCTCGAGAATGGAAACAACGCTTATAGACGAATCATGGTAAAGTAGAAGCTCAATGTCGTCACTTGGGGTGAGACACTCATCCTCATTAGAATCGGAAAGAGGTGTGACTAGGAAAGTCGACTCATCAAGGTTGGAATCATAAGAATCTATGCCCTCGATGTCCTCTGACACCTCATCAAAAAGAGGATTTACATCACTAGAGATATATTCGTCGTCAAATTCAAAAAGAGGGTTCGAGTAAATTTTAACATCTTCCAGAACGTCCTCATCGGATAGTGACTCGTCATCACTAGAGGTAAAATCATCATTTGAATCGAAAAGAGGGTTAGAGAAAGTCACAGATTTTTCCTCAAAAATATTAATGGGAGAGAAATCATCACTCGAAGTTAAATCACAAGCAATAAAAAGATTGATATTCCATAATTTCTCACGAAGTATATCGTCCTTCACCTCCTCTAAGCTGACGAGCTTAGAATCGGGAGGTGATGCCTCAACGTAATCGATGTCCCTCAAATAATCGTCATCACTTATCGAAAGTACAATACATCGTTTAAAATCCCGAAAAAATCTCAAGTGATCTTTTTAAAAAACATCAAGAGGAGGAGAATTATCACAAAAAGGCACATCACAAGTATCGTCGGAAATACCCTCGGACTCACTTGGTATTGGGACAAGGTCCTCAACACTAGACTTTATTACTTTCGTCCGATTTCGTTTCCCGGAATTATTCTAAGATGCTCGTCCCCCATACTTAGAGAGTTATAAGGTTCCTCGATTGTAAATCAGCTTGACTTTTTGCGTAAGCGAATTCTCAAAATATACCTATACTGAATATGTAATCATCAATCATCGCGTCTAGACGGCAGGAACTATTCCAACTCGGAAATTAATATAATCTGCAAGCTCCTCACTTATATTTGCAAATCTTTAAAGAAGTATTATGAACGCCAAACTTGTATATATCCTCCGGTTGAATGTTGCTTTTCTTCTTTTAAAAACATGCTGAATTTCAAAAAATTTCTCCCCAAGCTAGCAATAAACCTAGGCGTTTCTCTAAAAAGATATACGATTAAACTTCTTTTAAAAAGGTATGTATAGTATCTCATTAGGTTTTCTCTAGCTGCAAAAATTCCACACTCTTTCTTGAGGAGGTTGAATCACTCCCTTTCCAAAGCGGATATCTCTACAGCTTCTGTTGCTTTTCAAAGACTTAATGCTTTCCCCCTCAAGAGGTTGATGCATGACGTAATACTGCGGGGGTTGAATTTGGTCAAAACCTGAAGAATTAGGATCAAAACAGTTTTGATTCATCGGTTGACATTGAAAACTTTCATGAGGACCTCCACAATTATCACAACAAAGAAAACTCGGTGAATTATGTGAATAATAATTATCATCATAGTTTTGATTGTAACACGGTTCCTGCTCATAGACAAGCGGGAATCGTGGTGGACAAGCATAACCATAATGAGAATCGTTTCCACATAATTCACACAAGTATGTCTCGTACTAGGGTTGTGGAGGGTGGGTGAAATCGTTTGGAGGATTATTGAAAGAGTTCGGATTAAGATCATCATCAATGAATGCATTTCCAGATTTTAAACAACATATAGAACAAAATCTTCCGTCAAAATTTCTTTCTACACAAACCAAAGCACGCCCACAACGTACAGGTCGACAAAATATCTATCATTACTTCATCTGATCTTTACAGATACAAACAATAGTCCCGAGTGACGCCACAAGATTTAAACATAGAGATGGGTAAAGAGAGATAAGAGGATATAAGAAAGAATATTTAGCTTTTATTCCAAAATAATACACAAGGAAATGAAATAAAAAATAAGAAAGAAAAATATTTTTTGGAACCAAAAGTTTAAACGTGCACGGGTTGGCTTCTTTAGAAAACGCAGCACAGAAGCGGAGGACGGGTAAGCGCGAAGACTTTTAAAAACCTTCTCCTTTTTGGGTCGAGTTCGTAGATCAACCCTCCTTATACCTTCTTTATAGCTTTGCTAACTAAAGAAGAAGCCAAAACGATGGACAATTAACAAACGGTTAATTTTTTTAATTTTTTTAAAATAAAAAAAATAAGGAGAGAAGTGTAAAAAAATTTTTTGTATTTTATAATTTTATAAAAAAGAAAATATTCACAATTTGAAAAAAGATTAACTTCCACGAGGAAGATCTCAAAAAACTAATCTTCAAACGTTAACCCACATAACGCAGCACACCTCCCCGCCGCAGCGGCGCCAAAAATGGATATCCAAATACATAGCCTATATATACTACAATATATATTTCAAATACCTAATTTCAATAATAGTATAAGATAAGTATCCACGAGGATTCTAGAAGATTACTTTTATCGAAAGTAAAATTCAAAACCTTCCCGAGTCGTATCCCGACGAGGTGCGAATTGACAACCGAGGTTAAGTTCGTGATCGCGTGATTGAATATTTCAAGATTTTGATTTGGTTTCCTATTTCTAACAAATATAATGCACAAACACGTAAAAGCAAGCAAACAATAAAGGCAATTAAAGATAATGGCTAAAAACGTTAACGAGAATTAAAAAAAAACGCGACTTAAAAACTAAATTATCAAAAATTAACCCTAAAAATGTTTTTTTTATTTTTTTTATAAATCCTAAATGACTAAAATTAATTTTAGAAAAAAGAATTATATATTTTTTATTTTTATTTTATTTATTATGAATTAAAAACAGTTTAAATCTAAAAAATGCATAAAAATAGTAAACTAAATTATAAAAATATGAAAAATTCATGAAAAGTACTTTGAACTAATTAAAATCTAAGAAAAATAAAAACAAGAAAATTTGCTAAATGAATAAGCAGTTTATTAAGCGAATAAGCAAATAAGCATGAAACTGAAAGAAACCTTAAGTATTAAATTGTGCATGATTAAACTGAAAAAGACCCAAGGGCGAGTTGGTTAAGTGTGTGTGGTGTTGAGGCGTGTGAGTGCTAAGGGGGAGGTCACAGGTTCGAACCCTGTGACTTTCCCTTTTTGAAAACATTTTTTTGGGTTAATTTTCTTTTTGAAAAAGCTAAAATAAGAAAAAACAAACAACATTAATAAAGAGACTTTTAACAGAACTTAAAAATAAGCTATAAAAAGCTTAATCAAAATAACAGATTTGGGCTTCTAACTTAATGACATTAAGCTTAACTGTTTGGACATGCTAAGACTCAACAAGCAACTAGAGACTTAAATAAGATATGACAGCTTAAACCCCTAGACCTAATAAGCAATAGGAGAAGGAAATAAGCAAAAAGAATAAGCTGAAAAGAACTAAAAGCAAAATAGACAGCAGACTTTTAAAACAGGATTTAAAGGACGTTGACACAAATTTTAAGCTAATAATTTGGACAAAGAAGCACTAAGGAAAAGCTAATGACTAAAAACAGATGAACACCCATACCCAAATGAAACAAATAAGCTAAAATTTAGCAAAGAAGCCTAAGAAATCAGCTAGAAAAGCAAAATGAAAGTGGCAGACTACTTCTATTTTTTGGCTTTTTGAAAAACTAAATGACAACCTTTATACTTAAATTTGGGACTCAAAAACTAACTTGACAATCTACAAACTAAAAACAGATTATGACTAGACTAGATTGAGCTAAATGTAATAAAATTTAATCAAAGCTAGGCTGAAATAAGGTCTGATATGATCTGCACATTTGGATATTTAAAGCTCAAATCAACTACTTCTACTTGACTGACTTTGTTCTAAAATGCTTAAAAAGAGTTTCCAAAGACTAACAACTCTTAACAAAAATTCATTGATGCCAATATAACCACTTTTGAACATAAAAACCATACCTTAAGTAGAATCACACAAAATAGCTTTTTGGACCTTTATTTAAACTAGCAGACTTACTTATTGAAAAACCAAATCTAAAATTTTAACTAGACTTGTTCAAACTTCATTAAAACTCACACTAATACTGATTTAAAGCTTAATCAAATTTAGATTTCAAAACCAAAAGTGCACAAGCAATATTAACTTTTGGTTAATATTGTTAAGCCAAACACCTCCTTTAAGATGAGATTTTTCATTTTTAAGCTAAACAGACAAAAATAAGCTCAGATAATTGAAAACAGATTGAATATTAAGTATATTAAGGACTAAAAAGCATTGACTTAGGACAATTAAGCACTTAATAGTAAGCAAGACTCAAAAGCTATTCTAACTGGAAATAGAGACAGATTATATGAAAACACAATCTAATGACTTATAAGCATAAAACTCAATCCAAATAGCAACAATAAGACATAACAAACCAAGTTAAGCAGAAATAAGCAATGAATAAGCAGTGAATAAGCTAATGCAGAAACTTAAGCCATAAATTGAAAAGATGAACATACCATTTCCCTTTGCTCTAAACAATGGTGTATATGCTCTTAGGAGCTGATCTACAAGCTAGCTTATAAGAATAAGCCCATAAGCCCATCCAAATCTGGCTTATCTTCCCTTTGGCTTATTCAATCAAATTTTGATTTGTCTAAATGGAAATTGATTGTAGAAATCAATCACACGTAATAATAAAATATATAATATGATGGAAAATTACCAATTTACCATTGAGGACAAAGGTAAAAAAGAAAATCTTCACAAATATATATAATATAATACGTATATAAACCGGGAAGTATGATTCCCGAGTCGTTATCCCCCAACGATTTGTGAAATTGAAACCACGTTTGATGTTCGGACAATGATTTGAATTGAAGACAAAGATTGATTTGATTATCTACTTTTAAAAATTAAAATAAACAAATTATAACAATTAAGTACGAAGACAAATAACGAGAAACCAAATTTTAACTAAAAACGCAAAATGGGACCCCTAAACGGAGGTCAAAAACCCTAAAATTTTAAAATTAAACCTAACTTAAAATTTTCTTTTTAAATGGACTCTATTTGACTAAAAAGTAAGTTTAAAGAAAACTAGAACAAAAACGGAGTTGAAATGAGCCTTAAAACACGAAAAACGAGAACGTGAACGAATCTCGTTCTTTAAAAAAACGAAATTTTTGCAAATTTAGACCCTACGAAAGCAAAATCTAACTTTTCCAATAAAACTTTAAGAATAAAAGAAAATTTTTCCTAAAAAAAATATATATTTTTTTGATTGAATTTCCCCTATTTTTTGACTTTTTTAAAGTTTTTAATGAAAATAAATGTTTAAAAATATTAAATTATCTATAAAAATTCTAGAAAAAATACAGAAAATAGCTTAAACTAATTAGAACCTAGGAAAAATAAGCTTGATATCACAGCTTATTGAATAAGCTGCGAAATAAGCTAAAAACAGCTTATTAAGCTTTAAAGGGAAAAACGTGTATAAAAGTAAAGTGTTGCAAGGTTATAACGAAAAAGACCCAAGGGCGCAGTGGTAGTGAGTGTGGTGTGTGTGTTATAAAAGGGTTGAAAGTGTTGAGGTCGGGGGTTCGAGTCTTGCTCACCCCCGATTTCCACTTTCCCTTTTTTTTATTTTGAAAAACTTATAAAAGCAAAGTTATTAAGCTCCTAAAAGTAAGCATTTTTAATAAAAGCAACTTTTTATGAAAAGCCCTAAATAAGCTAGAAATTAGCTGAAAAGATGACAGAAACTACTTAGCTAATTTTTTTGGCTTTTTCTTAAACTGAAATAAGCTAAAACACTAAATAAGCTAAAGTTAAGACTAAATAAGCTATTATATGCTAAACCTAAGCTAATGAGCTAAATAAAACTAGTAATAAGCAAGTAATAAGCTAGAAAACTAAATAAGCTCTAGTTTTAAAACCAATAACCAAACAGTCCTTAGGGACTGTTTTGAGCTTAATTTTAAGCACTAAAATGGATTCTTACAACTAAGAGCTTAATACTATCTTAAAGTACAACTAAAAATCTACTTAAAACAATAAGCTAAACACATTTTGAAATCTAATTAAGCAACTAAAAATACACTAATAAAAAACTACATGCTATATCATGGTAAATTTTGGGTTATTAAAACTAGAAAAAAGCTAGAAAAGCTAATTTTAGACTCAAATAAGCTATAAACTGAACATTTCAAAAACCTAATAAGCTATTTTAAGAACAAATTAAGCTAAAACTTAAAAGCAAAAAGCTATAAAATCCTAATAAGCACTTAAATGGATTTAGAGCCAAACAGTCCATGCAGGGACTTTTGAGCTTATTTTTAGGTAAGCTCTAAGATCCTTGTAGGGAAATAGCTTATTAAAGCTTAAACTACTACTAATTAGCTACTATAATCTACTTTTAAAATTGTTGTGAAACACAATAGCTTAAATGAAAAATCTCTCTTTGAAACAGTACTAAGGCTTTAAATCTATGCTGAGTTTATCTTTGAAACAGACAAGACAAAAGGCAATTTGACAGCTTAATAACGATAACCTAATAAGCTTAATTTGAAAAAGCAAATTGGAAATGATGATTAATGACCTAAAAACTATTTGTATTATGAAAAGCTAAAGCTAAAAACTATTTTAACTCCTTAAAAATTAAGCTAGAAAATGGGAGTTTGTCTATTGTAACTGCTGATGCAGTTGACACAATTGACCAAAACTTAAACTAGACAAAATGCAGGCCTAATAAGACTATTCTAACAAGCTTAAAACTCAAAATGAAAGACAAGAAAGATAATGACTATTGCTAGAAGAGATCTAAGCTAAGTTATGCAAAATACTTTGACAGATTTCTACTAATTTTAACCTAACTTATGAAAAACTAATTATCCTAATCCTAGCTTATGAATTTAGCTTAAACAAACCTAAATGAGAGTTTTAAAGCAAACACAAAAGACCAAAAGGCCACAAGCAGTACTAACTTGTAGTTAGTACTGCTGTGCCAAACACCCCTTTAACAATACTCATGTTCATATTAGCTTATTAAAATGAAATTAAAAGCTCAAATACTAAATACCAGATAATAAGCAACTTATAACAGACCTAAAAAGCTAAAAACACTAATCCAATAAGCTGAAATCAATAAGCTACTAGCTACACTTATATTTTTGGTTTTTTATTGATTTTAAGGACAAATTAAACAAAATTAAGATCTAAGCTATATTAACTAAAAACAGATTATCAAATAAGTCTAATAAGCATAATAACACATTAATAAGCACAAATAAGCAACTAGTAAGCTGAAATTAACCAAATGCAATATTTAAGCTAAATAACTTGAATTTAAAGGAATTTCCTCTGACTTAGCTAAACAAAGTAACTAAGGCTCAAAAGCTGTCTACAAGGCACTTGTCTTATTGTAATAAGCCAGTAAATAGTCCATATGAGCTCTTTCCAAGGCTTAAGCTCATCTTTCATAATGACCAAAACCAAATAGCAAGGATTTTTAAGCAGATTTTAAGGTTATAGTAATTATGAAACTTAATAAAACTCAAATCAAGCTATAGACTTGGATGGACTTATTATGAGCTTATGAACAGTAGAGAACATTTGAAAGTAATAAGAATTATGAGGTAACAAAGCTTATGAAAACTTAAAATATGATTTGATTAATACTTAAAATAGATTACAATGCTTTGGAAATTGAAAGTTACAAAAGTTTAAAGGGAAAAATTATATTTAAAACTGAAAATTACATAAGCTATTGAAAACTAAAGGTTTTTTTTAGGAAAAAGAAAAGATTATCATGTAAGAGTGAAAGAGTCTTTTTATAGCTGCCAGGAGAAGCTTCTAGGTCCAAAAGTTTTTAACAACGAACCTCCCAACAATCGGCTCTTCAATCCTTCAAATGAATCTGGATCTTCATTGTGGTCCGTTAGATCAAATCTTAGCTCACACGGATTGCCAGCTTGGCAATCCGTGATGTGACACTCGTGTGCTTCTTTTGTACTCCTTTTAGTGTAAAAATCTATCCTTGGCGTGTTTCCTTCCTTGTACGCGTGTCATTCCCTTTTGGGAATTGACCAATGGAAGCCTCTTGTGACGTTAAACTCTGCCAACATGTACCTTTTCACTTGAATTAGCTACGCACTCTAGCCAATTATAGAATCACCCCTTTTGTTTTTTAACTCGAGGTAAACCGAGAAATGATGGTGAACATTAAAACTAAATTTCGCCGCACGTGATTTTCTTTTATAAACAAAGGTTGTTGACTTTTTTATTACCCGGGGTTAAAAGTTGTGACTTGGGCTTATATTAAAAAGGGATTTTGGGCTAACAGAGGATTAACAAAAATGGGCCTTTGGCAAGTTTTTGGGTTTATAAGAGTATAACGGGTGTTTGTCGGAGAACTCTAATAAACAAGAGTTAACAACCGTAGGGTTTAGGGGATAATTATTGTAATTTTGGTTAACTTTGAGGGAACCTGATTTAGGAATTTTTTTGGGTTTTTCCTTTTTGGTGGTTGATTTTTTTTTGACCTTTGATAGCATTCTCACCGGCTCTTTGTGTGCTCTTCCTGTTCCCGTGTTCGTGATTGTCTGGTTTTGACCTTTTTTTAAGATTTTTGCAATATCCGTACCTACACAATCAAAAGAACAAAACAAGCAATATTCAAGCATTTAAAGCATAATTTTGTCTTTTTAGGGCCTAATTTTGATATAGAAACTGACATGTGTTTTCACAACATATCAAAAATCTTAAATCTACTTAAGCTTTTAGCAAAGCTTAAGTGAATAAGCATTCGCTTTGTAAGTAAAAAGGCTTTCTAAAAGCTTAAAATCAAAATGTAAACCTTAAACTCAAAAAACGCTTAAAAATAAAAGACATAATTCAAACTCAAAGATAAACAAAATTGTATTAATTAAAAAAGTTCATTACAAGAACATAAAAAAAAGCAGAAAATTAACATAAAATGACATAAGCAAAAATAAGCTATTCCTACAAAGCCAAAATTACCCCTAACTAAGAAACCAAAAGCCTTCTTTAATAGCAATCCGAGGGAAGCTTCCAGGCTTTTTTTGAAGGAGCGTCCTTCTTCTCTCATCTTAGCCCTTAAATCCAAACCGCCTTTGATTATCTAATCCTTGAGCCGTTGGATCAAGTGCCATGTCCTATCCTCCAATCATTGTTACCCTGCGGATTGCCAGCGTGGACTTGAGGTGTCAGAGTTGTCAGGAGGTCTTCTAGAAGAGTGGTGTGAGTAGGGTGAAAAGAATTAACCTGCGTTTGTATGTGTAAGTGAGGGAGGGAAAAGAGTGGAGGTAAGGGATAAACAGTAACTCCCATTTGACCAAACGTTTATATCTTTTGACCCGGGCTAATGAGACTTTGACTTGGACGGGTTAGGATTGGCCATTTATAAGTTGGGCCTTTTTAGGATTATAGAAAATGGATTTGGACTTTGGTTTATTTAAATGGGTTTTAGGTTTTGAGGTTTATAAGTATAACACTTTAGTGGGCTGACCCGGCCCAATAAATTGGGTACGGGTTTACCCATTAAAGATGTATACGCCTTCGGCTTCGATTTCTCGTACTCTTTCCATTCTCGTACCTGGTTTTGTCTATTTTTCTTTGTTTTTGTCTTTTTGTGCAATATCCGTTACCTGCAAGACACAATTCATAATACAAACGAATACAATGCATTTTTCTGTATTTATTGGTCATTATTAGTCTTTTTAGCTCGTTTTATTAGGTAAAGGGTATGTGTATTTAAGCACATACCAGGGTGCTTGGCTTTTAAGTCATCAAGAGTAGCATCAGTATAAGGAGCAATACCTGAAGAAGATAGAACTCTAACAGCCGTGGTATAATGGCCATCACATATTTTCCTTTTACACTGCTTGATATTTTGCTCACTCGATTCAAGGTCCTCCTCTGGAATATCAAACAACGAAAGTGCTGGTTCAGCTAAAGTTTCCCTCAAAAGCTGCAAACTACCACCTGGCATACCCCACGAACGAATACACTAGCTATGCACTCCTTCCTGGCGTTGACTCGCTTAGGAAGCCACTTACACCAAGAATACTCCTCGGACTAAAAGTTTTAAAGGAGACATAGAGGGGGGGATGGAGTAACACTAATAAATAACAAACCCAACAAGAGAATGTCATCCGTGTGCAGATCACCTATTAAGACGCCTTCTAGGACCCATAGGACCCAAATTGGCACTTGAGGGATAATTTGACAGTGCGTAACCCTTTAGAAAGCAAACAGTCAAGAAGAGTCAAGGTAAAACCACCATACACATCTTGTCCCAAAACGTCAACATGGTCAAGAGGATCCGAAGAAGAGGGAGCTGAAGGTTTGGTAAAGCCATAAAGCACAAACCTAATAATACCGTCACTACAATCAGGGGGTGGTATAAAATCAGAACTGCTATGACGACATTTAGAACGAAGAGTGGTGAGTGTTTTGACGCAAACCTCACACAACAAGTCCCACACGCTTAAATGTAACCTCTGCCTTGTTAAAAACTGCAAGATTAGTGGCCAAAGATTGTTTAGTAATAGCTTGCGCATCACCCTTGCAATGACGGTCCCGAAGGTGAGTAATCATTAATATTTGGTAAGCATGTTTCCACTGCCATCGTGGCATCCACTAAGACATACAAAAGGGCAATGAAAGCATATGACAGACATGTTACACACAAACCCAGTGTTGAAACCAAGTCAAAACCCTTAACAAGAAGCAACAAAATGTCTAAACAAACAAACGTCCGACAAACGCTGTGAATAAGCAAACAATCCCAGAATGCTATGTGCTACAATATAATCACAAACAACACACCCACGAACCACTATTAGCCAGCAAACTTTCCGATAACCATCCGAAAACAACCACTAACAGCAAAACCAGCCAAACATTTTTAAACCACCAAACCAAACAAACAACCAATACACGTAGCAACGCAACAGCAAATGAACAAACCGCAGATAAGACAACAGCGAGCCAACTTGTTTAAGGAGCCCGTGCAGAACCCGTGTAACTGCTCGAAACAGCAGCAGACAACAACAATACAAAAAAATACAACCGACCCGCGTAGCTGTCCGAGAACCAAACGAAACCCAAGTTGCTAACAACAACAATACAAACCAAAAAGAAACCAAACGACAAACAACAAAACACAACAGCAAGCAATAGAACCAGTAAATCCAAAATGAAGACCCTGAAAGAAACCGAGAACCTAACCAACGGATCACCTAATTCCTCTAGCTGTTTTTGGAGTCCTAAAATTAAGTCGAAACCAACAGCAGTACAACCACAGGTAAAACCAACAACAATACTACCAAAGCCAGAACCTGTATCGAACCAACCAAAATCCTCTAGCTTTTTTTGTTGGGGTCCAAAAACTGAGCCGAAGAAACCAATAACCTACAACAGCTTAAAAGATACGGAAACTAAACGCACCTAAAACACTGAGCCAAAATCTACCCAAAATCCAACAAGTAATGTTGAATCAAGGATATAAAGATTAGACATTACGGATGGGTTTATGGCGAACGAGGAGGATCGCCAACACCATGGACAAACTAGTGACAAGCAACAGGATTCACCAAAACCGTGAAACAACCTACAAAACAACCAGAGATAAGCAACAAACCATCAATGTGTTTATTATTATTATTATTTATTTTATTTTTATTATTTTTAATTATATTAATAAATTTATTTACAAATTTATTTTAGAATTTCTTTAATTAAAAAAAAATTTATTTATTAAATTATTAAACAAGATAAAAAAAAATGCACAACTGTGACAAATGAATCACACCCCTACCGCGACTTATTGTTTTTCTTATGTTTTTAGTTTTTGACATCTTATTTACTTTTTCCTGTTTCAGTTTTATATTTTTATTTAACTAATTCGGTTTTTGGGTTGAATATCAGTTTTTGGGTTGGATATGAGTTTGGCAATCAGAACCGAAAACCAAACTGATTCATATGTTACGTTACGTTTTTATATATTTGTGTTAATAATAGTAATAATAATAAAAAAAATTAACCGAACTAGCCGAACCAATTCATATATTACGTTACGTATTTATATATTTGTGTTAATAATAGTAATAATAAAAAATTTTAAAAATTTAAAACAAATTAAATAAATAAATAAAAATAAATAAATAATTAAAATAAAATAAATAATTAAAAAATAAAATAAATAAATAAATAATAATATAATAATAATAATAATAGAAAAAGAGAATTGCAAAAATGGTCCTTGTGGTTTGGCCAAATTGCAGAGTGGTATTTTAGGCATTTCAATTCGACCAAGGACCAAAAGTGGAACCAAACCTTTAAAATACGGACGTTTTTGCACTTTCAATATTCGACGGACCAAATTTGCAATTTGGCCAAACCATAAGGACCATTTTTGCAATTCTCTCTTATTCTTGTATTGCTAGAACCCTAGCATTATAATGAAGTGTGGTCATTAGGAACTTTCCCGAACCTTTTATTGGCCTAGTATATGTTACCCGGAATTCTAGAATAGTAATTGGGCCCTAGTTACGAGCTTAAGCCTATTAAGAGATCAAGCCTAAGCTTGGAGGGCCCCACCTTAAACCCAAAGCTAGCCCATGTAACTTTCTATATAAAGCCTTCTCCTCATGTGGAGAGGGTCTTGCTCATTTTTACTCTTTAATGTGTAGCCTTTTTTCTTTTATTTATTTCTCTCTTTAGAACTTCCATCCCTCTCTACAACTACTAGCAAATTCGTGTGATTGTATTTGTGAATTGATAAGCTAACATGTGGTATCAAGAGCATATGGTTATCCTATATTGTGGGTTGTGCTTATCTAGCTAGTTATTTTTAAGCATATTTTTAGCAAATTCGTCCCTTGTTTTTTGTGCTTTCTAAAGCCACGGGTTGGCTAATGTTTTTACTTATTGGTTCTTAGGTGTGTTAAGCTCAAGTCTTTTCCTTAGCTCATCTATATCTTAAACATGCTTTTCAAGATCAAACATAATTCCCTTTCTTTTTGTTGTTTTTGTTGTTTGTTTTTGGTTTTGTTTTTTTTTGTTCAAAAGTTTTGAAAAAATAAAGATTTGTGGCTTTGTTTGTGGTTAGATTCAAAAATGGCTTGTACTTTTGTGTTCTAAACGTGCCATAGTATCTTATTTTGAAGTTGGTCAGCTTATATCGATAGCTTATTGTAGTTTTATAAGCTTATCTCGAAGATTGTTAAAACTTTTCCATACTAGCGAGTTGTACTTGTGTTCATGGTAGATGAGTTTCTAAGTTTGTCAAGATATTTTGTTTGTTTGTTTGCTATAATCCACACAGGTACAACAGGTATGAAAGCGACTCGTGTACTTGTTCGAAAGTGACCTCTTTGGCAGCTACAGGTAGCGAGTTGGGAAGATATAGCGAGTTGGAGTAGCGAGTTGACAGGTCTTACTAGCGAGTTGGAGTAGCGAGTTGATAGGTACATTGAAGAAATTTTCCAAGGTCAAAGTCAAACGTTATGCAGTCCAAATTTTTCGGAATAGTGAGTTTGTTCAAAGAATCTAGCATTTGCGATTAGCGAGATTGTCAGAATAAGCAAGATTATCAGAATAGCGAGTTACAAAAATAGCGAGTGTCAAAGATTCTGGCGGTTTTTGTCAAATCCATGGTAGCGGTTTGCTATTATTCTTAGAGGCGGAATTATTGCATTTCTTCCACCAGCCGATATTACTATCACCTAGCAACTGGTTTGACACCTTTTAGGCAGCCGTTAACCCAATCCTTTTTAAGGTCATTTGTGCCTTAGTCAACTACCGTAACAAACAAACTTGGAACCATTGAACATTTAAGGACTTATAATTTATACTTGAACTTTAAAGGTTCCTAATTCACCAATATCAAACAATCTTTATCTCACGGTTTCTTCTTGACTTTGTAACATCCCGTAAAGGTTTACACTTTTCCGGTTTTAGTTATAGATTTGTAAAATCCCGTGTTATCCTAAGGACTTAATCAATTTAACTTTAATCAAGCAAATCATAATCACTGGAATGATCCTATCTTATCATTTCACATCAATCATTCAAAATGTCAACTCAACAAGACATTTATGTCGTCGGTTCCGAAAACCGTCCTCCTATGCTTAATAGCACACTTAATAAACGGCTAAAGATTTTTGTGATACTTTCTTCATGTTTGAGTTATGCATTCGACCTTTTTGAGTTCTAGTATGAGGTTTTTAAGTCTTAGGCTAGGAAACATTGAGGACAATGTTTGATTTTAGTATGGGGTAGTATATCTTCGATATTATCTTACCTACTTTTACCCGTTGTTCTCACGTACCCCGTTTTCCTACCAAAATTTTTAAAAATATAAAAAAATTTATAATTTTCAAAAATAAAATAAGTGTTTGTCACAATTTTGACTTTCTTGCTGGGTAGAATAAGAGTAAATTTTGACCCGATCAAGCGTATTGAGCTCTAGTTTGTTCTTAACTTTTAGGCTAAGCGTTCGCAATTATCGCGAAGAACGAAAAATGATAGAGTTAGGTATGAGTAGGATGCTAAACAAGGATTAGTTGGAAATCTTAAGAGCTCATGTATGTAACTTGTTGCTTTTTCTCCCATAAGCTTCTAACCGGATTAATATACGTGCTGTTTTTGGAGATTAAACTTAAGTCAATAATTTTTTATGCAAAAATTTTTAGTCTTAGTTCAAATTTATACTTGAATTTTTCAAAAAGAAGTCTTCTCTAAATAAATAAATATATATATATATATATATATATATATATATATATATATGATTTAAAATATTATAATAAAAGCTGTGGGCTGATAAAAGTTTACTACCTCTTGCCGGCTCACAACCGATGTGGTAGTCTTCTAAAGAAAGCCCATAGTAAGAATAAAAATCCGAGGCTGATAAAAGTTTGCTGCATCTTGCCGGCTCACAACCGATGTTGCAGCCTTCTAAAAGGTCAAGGGTTACAATTGCATAAATGTTTAATTTTAAGTATGAATTAATAAATAGATTTCTTTTTGTTAAATTCAAATATGCTTTTGCATTTTGACTATTCTATTTTATAAGCTATGAATATCCGGGAAACCTGAGAATTTTTGAAACCTAAGGTCCGTGAGTCCCGATACTAGTCTCTGTGGGGTGTCAAAAGCCTGGTCACTTAGCCGCAAGGTTGGGATGTGCCGAGACGAAAGTCACTACATGGGATGATCTCGCCTTCAAACTCATTATTCTTAGGTAGAACATAGTATGTTGCAAAACGTTGATCTATAGTTGAAATTCAAAATAGCACATACACTTAAGATATAATAAATGTCGGGAGTGAAAAGTTCACAAGTTGCAAATATAAGTAGTGTTAGCATCTTAACTGATATTTAGCTGTGATTTTGTTTTAAGCTTGGTTTGGAGTAAGTGAAAAGTCGAGGACGATGAATTTATCCTTTTTGGGGCATTCTCGGATCGAAATGCATCTTGTTCTATGATCCCTAACAGTTATGGAAATAACGAAAGTCGAAATAATCTCAGTTATATTATTAATATAAAAAAAATTGGAAAAGTTTTAGAAAAATGGGAAAATGGGGTGTTTTATAACTTGTGATTTCTTAATTTTTCCCACAAAAGTCTTTGCTACTTTTCAAAGATTTAGTTTGGGGAAGTTTTGAGGTATTTGGTTATAGAGCATATAACATTGTGTGAGGACACGCAATCGCTTAGTTTTGGGAATTTTGATATGTGTGAAAACACATATCTGTTTTATATCAAAATTGGCCCTAAAAAGACAAAATTATACTTTAAATGCTTGAATATTGCTTGTTTTGTCTTTGTGATTATGTAGGTACGGATATTGCAAAAATCTAAAGAAAACGGTCAAAACCGGACAATCACGGACACGGGAACGAAAGAGCACACAAAGAGCCGGGAGAATGCTATCAAAAGTCAATAGTGGTCAACTCAAAGTCAACCTTTAGTCAAACATGGTAAACACAAAATGACAAAATCCAAAATTAGCAAATCAGTCCCTCATATTTACCAAAATTACAAAAATAATCCCTAAACCCTAACGGTGTTAACTCTTATAATTATAAGAGTTAACACCCGTTAACTTTCTTATAACACAAAGTAAAGCCCAATCCCAACATCCCGTGGCCCATTCCTTTTATAAATAAGCCTAAAGTCAAACCTTTTCACCCCGGGTCAAAATAACACAAACGCACCCTTTTATAAAAAAAATCACGCGGGAAAAGAAGTTATTACTGTTCACCATCTTCTACAATTTACCTCGATGTCAAAATCAAGGGGCAAGTGCAAATTAAGGGAATGGAAGGGTAATTCAAGTGAAAAGGTACACCTTGGCAAAGTTATACATCATCCAAGGCTCCCATTGGTCAATTCCCAAAAGGGAATGACACGCGTACAATGAAGGTAACACACCAAGGAGTGGGTTTTTGCACTAAAACGCTCACGAAAGAAGCACAGGAGTGTCACATTACGGATTGCCACGTTGGCAATCCGTGTGATCAAAATCTAATCCAACAGTAGATATTGAGCATCAAATGATTGAGGGAATGAAGGGACAAGATCCAAGAAAGGCTAGAAGACCTAGAAGCATCTTTGGCAGGCTATAAATAGCCATCTCTCACTCATACACGGGATCATCTTTTTATCTAGTTTTTTTTAGCTTTTAAACTTTAGCTTATGTAATTTTCATAAATTAGCTTATGTAGTTTTAATTTAG
>BQNB010124490.1:0-19929 GCA_026074375.1 Tanacetum coccineum
GATGCCCAAGGCGACACGTGCAAGGTGACAAGTCAATTGTCGCATTCTAATTAGTTGGTGGGTTACATGATGACGTAAGGTTATTTATTTACTATACACTTTTTAGCAAGTCTTGAACCTTCAAAATAGATCAAACCCTTATGAATCTTCAAATCTTAAATAAAATTGATTTTCTTAAACTAATTGCATGGAGGATTTTATGACATAGGATGAACAAGGGTTTAATATTTAGTGATATTGTGCATAATGGAAGAGGGTTTATAAAAAAAATATGATGATGATGATTTCCTGGGTTTATGTCGATGGCAGAAAACAAAGAAAAGAGGGAAGGAGAAAATTGCCTCTTATTCTTCTATATTGTGTGTGTGAGTTTCAATTTGTATAAGGTAATGTTTTTATGGTACTTAACAAAATAATATAATGGGGTGTTTGTTTTGGTTTGGCAGCAAAAAAAGAAGAGGAAGGGGTGGGCTTTTTGGCACATCTCTTCCTAACTAATAAAACCCATAAGTATCGGGCCCTAAAACTAGCCCTAGCCTGACACTTTTCCTAAAAACGCAAATTTAACTTGGTTGCACATGTAAACTATAAAAAGACAATTTATCAATAAATAAAAATAGTCTTGGCACTCGAGGCCCAATTACGGAGTCGTTGATTTATCATTTGCTCAAAACGGTTAAATTTTTAACGCATAACACTTTTTGCTTAAAGTAGTAAACACTAAATTTACCAACACGGTAAAAGTAAAAGTAAAAGTTGAAATATTACTTTATTTGAAAAAAATATAGTATTAACGAATAAAATTATTACCCAAAAAATACGAGTTCTCACAGTATGTGCCATCAATGCAAAATTTGTAGGATGCTCTTCTTCAGCTTGATAGCTCCAATCATACCCTATAATTCCATCTTGAGCAACCAATGCATTTTCATTGGGAGTTTCCACTGTCACAGTTCTTCTATTATTCTCTTTTTCTCTTTTCCCCTGATTCCTTGGAAGTCTACATTCTCTTGCAAAGTGACCATATTTATGACAATTGTAGCACTCCATTTTTGACCTGTCAAATCCAACTCTTTTACCATTTACATCCAACTGCCTGCCTGTCCTCTTGATGAATCTCCTAGCTCTAATAGTCTGCATGGTCATTTCCCATTGTAAATCCATTTCTTCTAGGCCATCAGGATCAATTTGTTCTAGATCCTCTTATGACATTTGAGGAGAATTGGGCTGATTAGCTAGGAAAGCACAGATCACAACATCACTAAGGTTATCTCCAGATGTAGGATTACTTTGAGTATAAGTAGCACTAACTCCATAAGCAGTGTTATCTACTTCATTTGTGCTGCTATTGCTGTTAGTGATGTTGGAGGACACAAAAGCCACATTTTTTGGATTTTGACTTGTACTTGATGATCCTGAGATTTTAGGTTCATATATCTTCAAGCTATTGTATAAGTCATTCAAACTGATGGTCTCTATTTCCTGTTTGTTCCTCCAGATCAAAGCATGAGTCTTCCATTCAGATGGAAAACTTCTCAACAGTTTTAAGTTCATGTCCTCTTGTGTAATAATTTCACCTTGAATCTCTAACTGAGTGATAAGTTTTTGCAATTTATCATTGTCTCTGAACTTAATCCTGTAAATTTTCATATTGTTGCTTGAGTAGGTTCTCTAAATTTCTTGGATTCAAGAAAGTTCAAGGAAAGTTCAGAGATCTCTACTCAAGCAAAATTAAGAACTTTGCAGACGAAGTTCAGAGAGACAATGGATCAACTTTTGATAGGTTCAAAATACTTCAATCACTCGGTTGGAGATTCAAGGTGAAAGTTATCACATAAGAGGACATTGAACTTAAAATTGTTTAGAGTCTAGCCATCTGAATGGAATGACTCATGCTTTGATAAGAGGAACAAACAGGAAATAAAGACATCGTTTGGATCGACTTATACAACAACTTGAAGATTATGAACCTGAAATCTCAGGATCATCAGTACAGTCAAATCTACAAAAATGAGTTTTTGTGTCTCCAAACAGCACTAATAGCAATAGCAGCACAAATGAAGCAGATAACAATACTTATGGAGTTAGTGCTGCTTATACTCAAACTACTCCTATATCTGGAGATAACCTTAGTAATGCTGTGATATGTACTTTCCTAGCTAGTCAGCCTAATTCTCCTCAACTTTCATAAGAGGATCTAGAACAAATTAATCATGATGATCTAGAAGAAATGGATTTGCAATAGGAAATGGTTATGCTAAAAATTAGATCTAGGAGATTCATCAAGAGGATAGGCGAGGGAAGTGGATGTAAATGGTCAAAGTGTGTGAGATGATAGGTATAAGTGCGAGTCTACAATTGTCAGAAATTGGTCACTTTGCAAGGAGAACTGTAGGGCTCCTAAAAATAAGGAAACAGAGGAGAGAGAATATACATAAGAACTATGCACTTGTTGGAAATCCTACTGAAAATGCCCTTGGTAGCTTCTAGATGGAATTGGAAAGTTCTGATGGAGACTACCAAGCGGGGGGGGGGGGGGGTGGGGTAGAGGAAGAGCATCCCTATAAACTTTGCATTGATGGCACATAATTATCTTCAGGAAGTGCTTCCGGTTCAGATTATGAGGTCAGATTCTTGTTTTACAATCATGTGTAAAAGCTTATGCTACTCTCAAAGAACTATATGATAGTTTGTCTTCATATCTACAATAAAGTCTCAATTTAATTTAGTATCTTTATAAGCAGGTTTAGAATCAGTAGAAGTAGACTAGCTCACTGATTAAGAAAAATGTAGTTGTGTTTGAAGAAGCATTAATGTTTTGGAAACTTGAAGTCAACATTAGAGACACTGCTTTAGTTGAAAACAAAAGAAATTGGAAAAAACAGAAAAAGAGAGAGATGAGTTAAATCTAACGTTGTGAAAAGTTTCAAATTAATCTAAATCTTTGAATATTTTTGCTGGAAAGTCAAGCATGGACAAGTTTAATACTGGACTAGGATATTATGGCAAGCTTCTTTCTACTGCAGCTTCTCCTGCAGTAGAAAGCTTTATGAATTCATCTGAGATGTTAGAAAATCAGGAGAATAATAAGTCCAAATCTGATAAGGGATATCATGCAGTTCCCCCACCTTTTACAGGGAATTTCATACCTCATAAACCTGATCTAACATTTATGGATGAAATAGTTGAAAGTGAGAATTTGGATGTTACTACTGTTGTTACACCTAGTAATGTTAAGACAGTTGAGTCAAATCATGAGTCTGTTGGTGTATAAAGTGAGTAACCGGTGATGGCTAGTAGTAGTAGATCCTAAACTATAGGGGAAGAACCAACTTTAGACCTCCAGCCAATTGAGGGATTTAGATTTCTGATGATGAATGTGAGTTGAGAAATTATAACCTAAGGATAAAACTGTTAGACCTAGCACTGAAAAAGATAAAATTTGCTAGGGAAACAGTAGAGAAGGTAGAAACTTCTAAAAAACAAACACTATCCTAGAGGGAACCAAAGAAACTAGAACAATCTTATGTCCCAAAGACTAGGAAGTGACTTTAAAATGATTAATAAAGCTTGTTTTGTTTGTGGTAGTTTTGAGCATCTCCATTATGTGTGTGATAAAAAGGTTATAAGACTAGTGTGGAACAACTCAAGTAGGGTGAATCACAAGAACTTTGCTAATAAAATGACTCACCCTAATAGAAGTTGTTTCCACACGCAGTATTAAACCAAGTTTGGGCAAATTAATATGTTGGTGCAAGTGTTAATATGTTGGTCAGGGCACCAGTTTAATACTGCTGGCTCAAAAATAACTGTGAATCATCCTAGACCAATATCAAATGCTTACAAAAGGGATATTTACAAGACACAAGGCCATTTAACAAGTATTCAGAATATAAAAATAGTATTTTTAATAAAAAGGTTAATACTGTCAGGGTAAAAGGATACTACTGCTAGGGATAGAGCAGTAGTAAGTGAAAACAATAGAAAAGGGGTTAATGATGTTAAGGCCTCAGCTATGCTGGGTTAGGAGAAAGCCAAAAAAAAAACAGTAGTGCCAAAAAAATTACTTTCAAGAATTCTTCTTACATTGAAGCACGAGGCAGATCCAGTCTATAATGCTTGGTCCCCAATAAAGAGTCTACTTCTCTTTGTTTTATGTGCCAGTGCAAACACAGAGAAGGAGTATAATGATACAGAGTTATTGACAGTGGTTACTCAAGGCACATGACTGGAAACAAATGCTATCTTATTGATATGAAGATTATGATGGTGGTTTTGTTTCTTTAGAGATGGTTAAATGTAGTATTCTAGAAAAAAGGTAAAATCAAAACAGGAACATTGGATTTTGATAATGTGTACTTTTGTAAAGAGCTTAAGTATAACTTGTTTAGTATGTCATAAATATGTGACAAAAAGAATAATGTTCTTTTTACTAACACTGAATGTCTAGTCTTATCTTCTGACTTTAAGCTACTTGATGAAAGTCAAGTCTTGTGAGAGTTCTAAAGAAAGGATAAAAATTTACAGTGTTGACATAAAGAATATTGTTCCAACTAAAGGTTTAACTTGCCTCTTTGCTAAAGCCACAATTGATGAATCTAATTTATGGCATAGGAGGCTTGGTTCACATAAATGTAAAAACATGAACAAATTGTGAGGGTGAAACCTTGTTAGGGTTTGCCTTCAAAGAATTTTTGAAAATGACCACTCTTGTGTTGCTTGTCAGAAGGAAAGAACACAAGCCTCCTCAAGGCCACAAACTTGTGAACTCAATCAGCAACACCCTTACATTGCTTCATATGGATTATTTGGTCCTATTATAAATGTTAAGAGTTTAATGAAAAAAGTCTTAGTGGCCTAGTTTTTAGTGATGACGTTTGGTAGATTTATCTTAGGTATCTTTTTGGCACTTAAGCATGAAGGACTAGTGGGATATTAAGAACTTCTTACCGAAATAGAAAATCAACTAGACTACAAAGTAAAAGTTATCGGATGTGACAATGGAACTGAGTTCAAAAATAATATAATGAATCAGTTCTGTGAAATGAAGGGGATTAAAAGGGAATTTAGTGTTGTTAGGACTCCTCAGCAAAATGGTGCTGTTAAGAGGAGGAATAGAACACTGATAGAGTATCAGTCTATAGTTTTAAGGCTATTCAGGTTATTGCTCTAGGCTGCAAGTATACTATGTTAGTTGACTTCTAAGTTACCAACCACCTTTTGGGCTGAAGGCTAGATAATACTGATTTGCTATGTGCAAAATCGGGTCTTAGTCATTAGCCTCATAACAAGACATATTACGAACTTATTCATGAAGACCCCATGGATAGACTTCATGAAACCTTTTGGTGTCTTGTTACCTTCTTACATACCAGTTCATCTAGGCAAGTTTGTGGAAAAATTCTGATGAGGGATTTTTTGTTAGGTACTCCTGTATTTTGCAAGCCATGAGAGTATTTAATTAGTGGACCAGGATAGTTGAAGAGACCTCTAAACCATTAGATTTCTTGAAAAAATGCACTCTAATGTGATAGGAAATGGACCAATCTTGCTTTTGATGTTGATTCTTTGACAATATCTTAATGAACTATGTGCAGTTGTTTCAGAAATCAAACTGTTGGTATTGCAGGAATAGAAGATAATATTGTTGCAAGGTCAAGCTTGAGAAGAAGATTAGAACTGAACAAGATACATCCTAATACCTATTAGCCATAACTGATCCATTAAGCTCTCTAAGATCCTAAGGTCATTGAAGAAGATGTAAAGAGAAAGCCTACTGAAATGGATGAAAAATGGAGCTTCAAAATAAAGATGGGTAAGGTTAATCAAGCCACAAGAAGTGAGGTTTGAAAGGCTACATCACATAAATGCGACTGTTACATTATAACAGCATAATAGTATTATACTGTTAGTACACCTGTTAGTGCTGCTGGACCATCTTTTACCAATGATGATCCCTCATCACCAGTTAATGCTGCTGAAGCTTCTAATGCATTTGAGGAACATCTATTTGAAAGATTTTCTCCTTTCAAAAATGCATTTACACTTCCACCTGTTTCAAATGTGACTCCAATGGATGATACTGGAATTTTTTTTAGTAATGATTATTGTTAGATGAAGATGTGGGTGCAGCAGCTGACCTAAACAACTTAGAAACAACCATGAATGTCAATCCTATTCCCACAACCAGAATTGACAAGGATCATCCTAAAGACCAAATCATTGGAGACTTTAATTCAGCTATTAAAACAAGGAGAATGACCAAGATTTCTAATGAACATGCTATGGTATGTTACATTAATAAGCAGAATAGAACAAATAAAAAGATTATCAGAACTGCTTATTTGCCTATTTTCTCTCTCAAATGGAACCCAAGAAAGTGATTCATGCTCTGGAAGATCCAAGCTGGATAGAAGCAATGCAAGACGTAGCTCCTCTCACAATTTCAACTTTAGAAAGGTTTGGACAAAAAAAATGTTAATCTACCTAATGGCAAGAGGGCCATTGGAACCAAATGGGTCTTTAGAAACAAGAAAGATGATAGAGGAATTGTAGTAAGAAACAAGGCAAGACTGGTTGCACAAGGTTATACCCAAGAAGAAGGAATTGATTATGATAAGGTTTTTGCTCCTGTTGCTAGGATAGAAGCAATCAGGTTATTTTTAGCCTATGCATTCATTTTGAGTTTATTGTTTTACAGATGGATGTAAAGAGTGGCCTTCTTATATCAGTCTTTGAAGAATATGATGTTTTAAGTATGTTCAACTCCAGGTTTTTTGAAGACCACAGTCCCTGAACAAAGGTGTAAGGTAGAAAAAGCTTTATATGGTCTTACATCAAGCACCTAGTAGCCTGGTATGAGACCTTGTTTACCTACTATGAAAATGGATTTAGAAGTGGGAATATAGATAAGACTTTGGTTCATCAAGAAGGACAAAAGGGTGTATCTTTGTTAGTACATGTGTATGTTGATTATATCATCTTTGGGTCAACTAAGAAGTCCTTATGTGATGAGTTTAAAGGTTTGATGCACAAGAGATTCCAGATGAGTTCTATGGGGGAACTCACTTTCTTCTTAGGATTACAAGTACAACAGAAGGAGGATGGAATCTTCATTAGCCAAGACAAATATGTGGCTGAAATATTAAAGAAGTTTGATTTTGCCACTGTGAAGACAGCAAGCACTCCTATGGAACCTAACAAGGCATTGGTCAAGGATGAAGAAGCTGATAGTGTGGATGTTCATTTATACAGATCAATGATTGGATCATTGATGTACTTAACAGCTTCTAGGCCAGACATAATGTTTGTTGTTTGTGCTTGTGCAAGGTTCCAAGTTACTCCTAAAATGTCACATCTTCATGTTGTGAAGAGGATCTTTAGATACTTGAAAGGTCAACCTAAATTGGGCTTTGGTTCTATCCTAGGGATTCAGAATTAGAATTGGAAGCTTTTTTCAGTTAGTGATTATGCTGAGAGTAGCCTGATCAGGAAAGCCAAAACAGGAGGTTGTCATTTCTTGGCAAGAGGTTGATTCATGGCTTATGTAAGAAGCAGTCTATAGTGCAATTTTCTATTAAAGCAGAGTATGTTGCTGTTGCTAATTGCTGTGGACAGGTGCTATGGATTCAAAATCAAATGCTTGATTATGGGTTCAACTTCATGAACACTAGATTTTCATTGATAATGAAAGCACCATTTGTATTGTGAAGAATCCAGTGTTTCACTCTAAAACCTAATACATAGAGATTAGGCACCATTTCATCAGAGATTGTTATGAGAAGAAGTTGATTCAGGTGATAAAGATTCACACAGACCACAATGTTGCAGATCTTCTCACAAAGGCTTTTGATGTTAGCAGGTTTAACTTTCTAATTGCTAGCATTGGATTACTTAATCTCTAAAGTATTGTTTGAGGGGATGATAATGTGTTTGGATAACAGTTCTCACATGTCTATCTAGTTTTTCTAGTGTGCTTGTGATGAAAGAGGCATGTTGTAGTATAATTATTGAAGACAGAGTTAATACTGTTAGATATCTATTAGTACTGTTGGGCAAAAGTTAGTACTGCTGAGCCAAATTTAGTACTGCTTGTTACCGTTAATATTGTTCGGGGCATAATAGATTTTCATTAATTAATTATAACCACTGAGATATTTTACGCTACAACTTTTGCTTATATGGGGTCTATATTTGGATAATTCTTGATTTTTCTTTCTTTTATAAGTTTTACTTCATGATAAAGTATTCAACTTTATTCGTCGGTCCATTTCACAATCTTAAGCTTCTTATAA
Source organism: Tanacetum coccineum (assembly GCA_026074375.1). Taxonomy (NCBI): domain Eukaryota; kingdom Viridiplantae; phylum Streptophyta; class Magnoliopsida; order Asterales; family Asteraceae; genus Tanacetum; species Tanacetum coccineum. The sequence goes on from BQNB010124490.1 coordinate 8,295, forward strand.
TATCTCAATTAACTTTGCCAAACCCTCATACTCACATCAACGACTTAAACCCAGAACCCTTCTCATAAACCAATCACTATATGGCGGATTTGAAGTTTGTCGATCAACATAATATGGTTGCTTGTTTGGAAAAGACAGAGGAGAACGCTGAGTTTCATCAGATAGTGGACTTCCTCTCTACATGTTCGATCAATTATCTATCATTTCTGTAAGAAAAAAATCCCCACTCTATGTGCTTCTTACATTGGTATAATTTCAAAATCAACTGCTGGAAGGAATTTTTAAATCTAATTTCGGCTTTCTTAGCAGTTACTATGTTTAGCAAAGGGTCAAAAAATTTAATTTTTCTAAATTAATTTTTGATGGTATGTTGAGGAACTTTAGATCCAAAGAGATTTTTAATGTATCGAGGTTTTTACAACTCTTTTTGAATAACCAGCTTAAAGATTTACCAAAACCTTTTAATGATACTTATGAGACACCTACACACAGTAAAAAGGTTTCTCTAATATGGCAAAGAAAAGTAAAAAAATTTCAGGAAAAGTTACTCCACTTTTTAACTCTATGTTGGTGCAAAATCAAGCACATAAGGGTTGTAGGGTTAACAATACCCCCTGAACCCCAACCACACCCTCTTACCTCACAACCAAATGTTTCAGAACTCACACTGGAATTACTTCAAACTGAAACACCTTAACAGTTTCATGAACTTCAAATGTAAGCTCACATTGAGCAAAATTCTCCCATCTCCATCTACATATAAAGAAAACAAAGAAAGCTCAAAAAACATATGAGAGCTCAGAAAGGTCATGAGTTTCCTCAGAATAGGTACGCCTCTACAAACATGAAGCAGATGAGGCTGTCCATAAGGAGGGGGGGTGACAGTGTGGAAAGGGCTTATCCACTACTTATGCTAGCTATATTTACAAGCACAGGACAGTGATAACTATTAGTATCCAGACCACTGTCTCGGCAATGCCTAATGTTGAACTTTCCCTCAGGAAATGGATACAGGTGGCATGTCCTAGGAGCCAAGAAAATGAAACCTTGGGGGTGATCTGGCTCCAGGACTAGGTTCTGAGAGAGTGCTTGAAAAGCACAATGAACCACCTCTCTCATAAGGTCTCCAATCTGGAAGTGGGGGAGGGCTGCATGGAACTACTTTTGAGGATGATGGACACTGTAATACTAACCCCATGATTCACTCTCTCACGGGAATCGGTAACACACCTGGAAAGTAATTGAGGTTTAGAAGTTAGAATGTGAACTAATTCCAAGAATTGATGGAAAACCTGTACCTCATGACAAAAGGTTCTTGCTTAGGGGAAGCAAAGATGCACAAGACAGAGTGGTTCACAGATTGAAATTGAGGGTCAAGAGGCTAGAAAAGAAAAGAAAGGCAAGAACTACACAACCTATAAAGAGAATACTATTTAAAGGCTGATTGAGTCTTCTGATGATGATTTGGATGAGGAGGATGCATCCAAACATGGGAGGGAAAGTGACAAGACAAAGTCAATGTTCCAAGATAGTGACTTTGATGTACTTGATGATGACATGGAAGATGTTGAAGGAGAGATAGTTCATACTGCTACCACTGGAGTTAGTACTGTTAGTGCACCAAGTTAATAATGCTGGTGTGTATTGTAATGCTGGAACTTTGAACCTCCAACAACTGTTGCAACTGCATTTATAGATGAAGATCTTACCATTTCTCATACTTTGATAAAGATGAAGGAAGAGAAAGCTAAGGAGAAAGGAGTTTCTATTAAAGATGTAGAAGATTCTCCTAGACCTATCAGATCAATAACTACACTGCAACCTCTTCTAACTATTGATCCAAAAAAGAACAAGTAAAGGCTTCGTACTAGTTAAGAAGATCATGAGAAACCAAAGAAAGTAAAAAGAAGGGATTAAGGGTTAGCTCAAATTGAAAGTGATGCAGAGTTAGCTCAAAGATTACATGAAAGAAAAAAGCAAGAAGAAGCTACTAATGCTACTTTAGCTGAAGAGTTTGATGAAATTCAAGCCAGAATAGATGCTGATCATGAACTAGCTGTAAGACTGACACATGAAGAGCAAGAAAAAGTATACAATTGAAGAAAGAGCCAGATTGTTAGCAGAATTCTTTGAAAGAAAGAAAGTAATAATTGGCAGTAGGAAAGATCAGAGAGTAATAAGGAACAAACCTCCTACAAGAACTCAAGTCATGGGCAGATGATTTACTTACCTCAAACCTATAGGTACGTACACTCATCAAACAACTAAGGTCAAGAACTTTGAAGAGTCAGAAGTTATATGGAATGAGATAAAGAAGTGGCTTTGATGACTTTAAGACTATTCAGATGTATGACAGTCAACAGCAAAGCTATTAAAGACACTAAAAAAGAGACCAAGAGCAGATCTAAAGAAAAACGTTCCAAGATACAACAACTAGAATGAGAATATGATGCGGGGGGGGGGGGGGGTTGAAAAAGAGGAGCTTAGAGATAGTAGGTGTAGTTCCAAAGGAATGATGTTGCTATTGATTGTTGAATCTCTGGCCACTTAAATATCCATTATTGATTAGAAGACACATATTTTAAATGAAAAATAGATGTATTATCAAATCATTCTGAGAGATGGAAGTTCCAAGATTTACAAAGATATTTCAGTGAGGGATGCTTGATGATTTTTGAAGACAAGGATATGGTTAGGAACTAATAGGTTGGTAAATGAAAGATATGAGACAACAAGTCCAGAAGGATATGACTTGTTACTTTGGGAGATCTGAAGACCTTATTTAAGCCTAATGAAGAAGATGAAATATGGAAGAATCAACAAGACTACAACTTGAATAAGCTGGAGTTGTTTAGATTAAGTGGAGTTCAAGTACTGTTGATGAATACTGGAGATGCTATTCACATGATGTTTAAGAAGAAATATTCCTCTACTCAAGAAATGCTTTCAAGAAATGATAATCAAAGGACTAGAGGATTGATTCTGAAAGTGAAATGGCATTTGAGCTTCTCAGATTTACAAGATCACAACTTCAGAAGTAGAAGAGTGTTTGGATACATCCTCCTAATGATCAAGATGCTGATACAAAAGAAACTTGATGATTAACAAGGTGAATATCAAGTTTAGGGGGGATTTGTTGGGGATTTAAAGGCTTCTGATAGTTATACTGTTACTTTTGGTAGTTGATACTGCTGGTTCAAGATTGTTCTGCTGTTGAAGCAGTTTAAAGAAATAGTCTAGTTATTAGTTTATGCTAGCTATAATAGGTAGTGCTGCCAGTTCATTGTTAGTACTGCCTAGTATAGTTAGTTACTGTTAGTTAAAAATTAGAGCTTTAGTTTGTATTGTTAGTACTACTATTATGATTGCTTGGGTCAAAGATTAGGAAAAGGACTATGGCCATTTATCATTTAAAGCGTTTGGTCTAAGCCCTTAGGGTTTTCCTTGGTGAATAAAGGAACCCTAAGGCTTAGATCTAGACATCAGTCTTTCATAGTTTTTCATAGCTTTCAAGCGTTGTAAACCTAATACTATCAAAGATGTGTTCGTATTTAATTATTAGAGCATATGATTTTGGTTGTATTTCTGTGTCTCAACATCTTTTTCTTTATTCTTCTCTCAGTCGTTATAAACTAGATTCCGTATAGTTTATTTCATACACTCAAAGTTTCAATCTTATGTTCTTTGATTTATCCATGGGAATAACTAATCCTTACATCTATATATGGTGTTAAAATATCTATTCATGGGATAACAGATTTCCTTCCAAATATTTGTTTACGGCGTAACTAGATATGGTATTACGTCGTAACCTTGTCCTTGATCCTCGTACTTGCTTAATTTATGTTACGATGTAACCATTTTTGGTGTTACGCCGTAACATTCTTCAAATATTCACACTTTTGAGTCCTTTTTCCCTTGTTTTTATTACTTTCCTGCATTTCGTCGGAAAACTATAAAATGATCAGAAACTATCTCATTTGTTGGAGTGTTAATGTAACATTTGCAGGTAATATTGGGGGTATTTTGTTACTAAAAAAGTATTATAGATTTGTTGTTATCAAATACCCCCCCCCCCCCACTTGCACTTTGCTTGCCCTTTAAGTAGAACTTGTTAGAACAATTTTCATAAAAAGATTTCTCACGAATAATTCAAGAATTGAAGTTTTTAAAACTTCTTCTGCTAGAAAACATCAAATCCGAACACCTCACGAAAAGGGGATAAAAAGTCACTCAGCTCTCCACTAGTCTAAGTGTTTCATTTTTGGGGTGATCGCTCAATTGCACAGTCATAGCATGTATTCTATCATAAGCTTGGAAAGTACACAAATTTGCACCAGTTAGAATAGACATGAGATAGACATGAGATACACATTTAATGGTTGTTAATCAAAACACAAAAAAAATAGTCTAAAGTAATCTAGGGTTGGCATAACTAGCCACTATCCATCCATGGGTTCAAGGGTCAAAGTCTGAAAATCTGATCTTCAATAATGGGCTACTAGCTCTATTCTTTATGAGTATTGGTATGACTTGGTGTAATAATAGGCTACTAGATCCATTTTTTCATAAATATTGAGATGTCATGGTGCAATAATAGGCTAGTAGCTCCATTTTTAATTTTGCATCATCTTTACATTTTGGTCGCACATGGGTTTATTTTGTTATCACCCTCTTTTCTCACTTTTCTCATGATTAATATGCAATGTTACAGGAGTTTTTATCATTAATTATTTGCCCTTGCAATTATCTGATATTATGACGCACATCCCTTCCTGAGATAAACAATGTCGAAAGTGGTGATAGGGGGGGTCTTTAGAGATCATAACTGATTGGTCTTCCATAAATGCATATAATTTTCGTTCCCATTCCCCCCGAACCATGGACTTAAGTAGCCAAATGAGTGCAACAAAACAGTTATTCACGGTCGTGGAGGTCAACAAGTCAATGTTAACAATGCCGATAAAACATACGATAATAGGCTTTTGGGTGGATTTCCTAAGTGTTGCCTCTTGAACTATCTATTCCTGGCTAATAATTAGGTCTTGAAATGATGTACATGCCAAGTTCTAAGTCTTATTAATACTACTCGGCACACTCAATATTTTGGTGGATTTTGAGTAATATGATGGAAATTGGAATATGAGGCTTATGGTCTCAACAAGTATATAAAAGGGTTAATGTGCATCTCGACAAAGATTAATTCTAGTTATTAAGAAAAAATTTTTAAAATTTTTAAAATTGCATAATTGTCACAAAAAAAACTAGAAATTGAAGCAAAACATGCGTCAAGTATTAATTCTTATCCCATCCCCCCCAATTGATTTGTACAATGTCCCTATTGTACAATAAGGAATGAAATAAAGAGTAGTAGAATCTTAAGACAAGGAAACTCCTGAACATATTAGCATATGCAACAAGCCTTTTAAACCATTGGTGGCCCATGTGGACGAGTTTAAGTCTCGTGAGGGGCTGCAAGTGAACTTACCACAAAGTCCATTTATGCTATACAAGGTTTCAGACTGTTTAAAACTTAAATTTTTAGGATTCAAGAGAGAGGTTACGCGTAAACGTTAGTTGTTACGTCGTAATCAAGTGGTAAAAGTTTAAGTTTTAAGGTGTTTACGCGTAACCAAGAAAATGGTTTATGTCATAAATGCAGTGGGTTACGGGTAAACTAAAGTTGTTACGCGTAACTGTACAGATTCAGCAAAGTTACCACATGTTATGAGTCGTCGTCGGTCTTGATAATTGCTTCTTAGTTCTGGATTACAAACAAAAGTAAGATAACATGCAACACCAAATCTAATGCAAAAGAAATTTCATTATTAAATGCCGGTTGTCGCTCGACAAGCACTTTTGTTTATTAACGAGTCTTTAAGTTAGACTCATGCCCCTTTTATGTTACTTCATGAACATACTTATTTCCATCTAGCTCTTTCCTAATCATAGCTTTAAATCATGCTCCATTCATACGCCCTAATGATAGGGCTTCGTCCTCACGATCAGTAATGCATATAAAACTACGTCCTCCTTTAAAAGAATATTTTTTTACTTTAAAAGTTTTGACGTTAACATAGGGGGGATCATAGTCGGTCTTCTCATCTCTACTTTGCCGCAACTTGTCCTCCTCGTATCCCTCGTCGTGCCATGCTTCATTGGTTTTCTTGTAGTTTTGTTGACATTTTTCCCATACATCGTCCAGAGAACATCCCTTTGTTCCTCATCCCTTAAAATGTGTACTCATTTGAAAAATGTTTAATCTCATTTATTAAACACCCTGTTATATTTGGTCAAATTTCCTGGAATCTGGGTTACCAATCTCCCTTGCATATTCTTGTTCTACATCATAACTATCAAGAATTCCATTCATTGAATATAAAAATGAGTTGATTCGGAAATAATGTAGGTTGTTTATGCCCTATCCTAATTTTCGCCTTTCTTCAATGAATTATTTGCCATGGACGTGGCTTTTAGGTCGTAGTTCATCATCTCCTTGTTCCTGATGTCCCTGTGGTATTGGTATTGGATCGTTTGTATTGTAAGGGTAATGATCGTTCAAGTTTGTCGATGTAAGGGTCCGATGTTTACTAAACTCATAGTTTTGGGCTACCCATTCGTAATACCTTCATTCTCGTGTTGTATCATCGATATTCTGTAGTCATAAAGAAATTGAAGAAAGTCTGCAAATCCCATGTAACTCTCTTTTCCGTTCGTCTTTTCATGTAGTGAAAAACATATCTACCGCCTAAGTGTCCATGCTCATTTACCTGACAGACTTCATTATATCCAAAAGCAGAATTTGTGGTCCAGGGTCACATGTCGGCCACATCCCACAATCTTCACCATTTCCATCATTATAGGTTACATGAACGGGTTTGCATACATGCCATCTCTTAACTAATCCTCTTCTATCTAGTGAAAAACTAATTGGTTATGCTATTTCATCCTGTGGGTTAGGAGTGCCATAGGACCTAGTTCTTTGTTCAAATTCTAAGCAAGCAGGGGATTCATAAGAGAATAAGTCTATTCCTATTTCAAGAGGATTAAAGGTTTCCTCCTCTTATCCATTGTCTACCATGTAAATTTATCAATGCTTATTTGGTAAGAATATAGGTTGAATTCAATTTCTCACTGCCTATTTCAATGATGAAGATTCTTCATAGAAAACATCGATTTTTGGCAGAGGTTGATTCAAGGAATGGTCTCCTAAGTTTAAATTCTTTAGCCATTTTAATAACGAAATTACACAGAAATTATAACTTCCTAAATTTCACCAAAATATTGACAGTTCCTAAGGGCTCATTGGTTCATGTCGTATTTTCTAAGGTGCTTGTATCTCTGAGTTTATCTAAACCTAGATATTAATAAACTCTTTGTGGCATGATATTATCCTTAGCATCTAATGTGGTAGTAGCACAGATTATGTTATTTAATATTGATAAGGAAGAAGAAAACTTTCCTCGGGCATTAGTTCCTTGGGTAACCGACATGGTGCAGTAATCGGAGTGTTTTGTCATTCCACTCTGTCCTCTTCTTACTAGTGATGAAGATACTTAATATACTTACACTTAGCTGTTGAGGCTTCAAATTGCTTTTCATGATTCCTATCTTTTCATTTCCTGTCTAAGGACTTAATGATGCTAATTAGGACATCCTTCATGTTCTCCACTCCCTGCATACTCATGTGTTTTGTTATCTCAGCGTTCAACCATTCATCAACGTCATCCTTTTCTTCAAAGTGCTTAATGTTCTTAGTAATCCTATGGTTACTTTCCTCTTGCTCACTCATGACTACTTCATCGTTGGTCATGTATTCAACCTCTTTTCCCTATCCTTTCCGAATTAATACGGACTTGGCGCCAGGTTGGTTAGGATCAAAGTAGTGAGCAAATTTTGGGATTGAGTCATGGGTTGGTGTACTTTTGCCGAAATAGGTAGGAAGATATGATTTAGTATTGCTGATGTGGTTCTCATTCACCTTTTTCTCGTATTCCAAGTACTCGGTAATAGTCATATCTTTAATCTTTTTAGGTGTCTGACTTTCTTGTATCAGCCTAAGATATTGTTCAATGGTGAGATCTTCAATGTCAACCTCATCCATGATGTTTCAGAGAGATAGACGAAGTGAGAAACAGACCATAATTGCAAAAAAATCAAATTTACTTTAATTTTTAGCTCCCCCTCGGCAGCGGTTGCCCAAAATCTTGATGCATATTTTTATTTTAAAAATATATCTTTACCGAAGTTTTAAATTTTTAAAACTCGATCTACCTGACAACGCACTAACGGGCAGAGAACCCGATCGTGGGTAGTATAAAATAGTAAATTCAAGCTCGTCCCAAGAGCTAAGTTGTAATTAGTTTTAATTTGTAATGTCACATTTTGAAAATGCTTTTTGAGTTGATTTGAAATAAATAACTGGAAATTAAAAGAGTTGGAGATATTAAGAGAGAAAACATGCTAACCTAGTTACTTCATTACTATTGTTATGAAAATGCATTCCTGTGCAATGTTAAACTATGGTTTCATTAGTGGTTTCTAAGGTCGATAGACTTGAATATGCATATGCAGTCTATCCTATACTCCCTGCGATTCCGAATCAGTCCAAATTGTCTAGGAGGTAGGTTATCCAGGTTGCAGTGATTAATTCCCAATGTTCCAAAACGGATATAATAACCTATGCAGATTATAACCCTCTCTGAAATGGTTTCATGTGCTTTTTATGTATATTGAGTGATAAGTGCGGTAACCGGTTAGTTTCTACATTAGGTAAGGAGTTAGTGATCCTCCCTAGTACCCATTGGATCCGATATTGACTAGATAATCTAATAATGCGGCAAGCTAGGTCCAAACACCCACTCTATCACAAACCCCGGGGTTACACGAATAGTAAGGAATACTAATGAAACCAAATCTAACAGGTAAACCAAACATCATAACAACAGTATTTATTCATAAAGAGGTCCAGAACTTTAAGTGCTTAGTCGCTCATGGTAATGGAAACACAGCAAGAAATAGAAGTAATCATAGATTGAAAGCTCATAATTCTTACAGGATTCGTTTTTGAACTATTAAATACAAAAAGTAAGTAAAGTGTGATCTCCTTGGACTCTAGGTGGTTTTCTCTTGAAGGTTGGGAAGCCTTTGTGCTCTCTCCAACATGGTTGTGGAGGAAGTACTCCATAATGATGTTGGAATAGCTTGAACGAGGCCCTTTATTTATAGGGTATCGAACATGTTACGGCATAATAGCTAAAGGTGTATGCCGTAACCTTCTTATACGGCTACCTATTTAAGCACGTTCGTTACGTCCGTAACCAGATATGGTGTTATGCCGTAACCTTAAAATAATTTTCATATGTATGTGATCTTCATTCCATATTTGTGGATCTTCATGGTTACGGCGTAACCATAAGCGGTGTTACACCGTAACCCTATCTTGGGTACGATTTCCTTCCAAATATTTATTTACGGCGTAACTAGATATGGTTTGACGCCGTAACCTTATCCTTTATCCTCGTACTTGCTTAATTTATGTTACGGTGTAACCATTTTTGGTGTTACACCATAGTAATTCTTCAAATATTTACACTTTGAGTCCTTTTTTCCTTGTTTCTTTTCACTTTCCTGCTTTTCACCTGAAAACTACAAAATGATAGAAAATATCTCGTTTTCGAGTGTTAGTGGAAAAAATTTATAGGTAATATTAGGGGGTTATTGTGCTAATTATAAGGTATTTATATATTGATGTTATCCAATATAAGAAAAATTTATATTTCTATATTAAATCTAATCAGACGTTGGTTTTGTTTAATTTAGTGCAATGATTACTTATCTCGGGGCGGCATATCATTCTTAAGTTAAGGCTCGGTACTTCTTACTTAAACCTAGACACATAGAATCCTTTCATAAATTAACGCATCCGCTAAAGCTTCCCTTATTTTCTAATTACTATCTATCCCTTCAAAGCATCCTATTTGCTGATTATAATCTATCTTAGGGATTAAAGCAATGGTGATCTTGTTAAACCCTATCTCACGGAGTCTTTACCCACTTACTGCTTAATGGAAATTTATATACTAGTAGTCTACTAGTCAAGTCTTTACCAATTGATTAAGAACGTACTCGTTGATCCCAAGGTTCACCTGCTGGTCCAACTAAGCTCACTAATCTAAAGGCAAAGACAGGTCATTATTTGTGATCCAATTGGTCTAGATATATAAATCACTATATGGAGAGCCATCCTAGCATCTAGCTAACGTAGTCAGTATCACCAGGTCTAGTTGAATAATAGGTCGCATACAAAAGCATGTGAACAGTATAAATTGATAAACATAAACAAGCAATCAATGATAAATTAAGCATTCGAGATAAGCAAACCAAACATTCAAATCTTCATAATAATGGCTAATACTCAGGGGTATTAGCCCTCAAACGCCATAATCAATACAAGAGTAATAATCCAAACAAGGTAAACTAACCTAGTTAAACGAATGATACCAAAAATCGAACGATTACTAGAGTATATGAGATTACAAAGTGTTTCCTATGAATTTGATAGCTTTGCTTGACCTCTTCTGCTCTTCTTGTCTTTAGAAAATCGACTTTTGTGGTTAAGGTATCGAAAATATGATCAAGCACACTAAAAACCCATTTTTAGGTTTTCTATTTATAGGGTCTAGAATTTGGTCGATACAGCGTATCGAGTGACCTGGATACGACATATCGCGGGTTTCTTGTAGTAGGGACCACGTTCGATATCTTCCAGAATATTTTATTACTTTATATTGAATATGGCGTATAGACTCCTTCTGGATACGACGTATTAATCTTTATTCCTTCGTGGTCTTTGTGAAGTACAGGCATAGATACGCCGTATCTTCCTTGATGGATACGGCGTATAGGATGTCAGAGTTAGTTTCTTCAAATGTCTTCGTTTAAGCTCTAGAATGCGTGCCTTTTTGCTAATCTTCACCAAGTACTCCATAATTGCTGCAATTCTTAAATATAAACATTTAAGTAACTATTCTTGCAATAATTATACAAAATGGGTTATTTACATGGGATAAATGATTCTATAAAAGTCGTTATTTAATGTCATCAAATATCCCCCCACTTGAATCCTACTTGTCCTCAAGTAGCCTTTAGAAGTTTATGAAAATGTATCCCTAAGGATTTTTTCGTTTAAGCATTTATTTGATCAATTACAAGTACACAACCAAACATCTCACGAAATAGGAAGATGAAAACACTCAAATCACTCAACTAATCTATGTGGTAATATGTAACTAATTCGCTCGATTGCTTGGTCGTGACGAGTATTCTATCATAGGCTTGGCAAGGATACACATCTCCACCACTAGAGATAAGGAGTAACACGTTTATAAAGGTAAAATAGGTTTTATTTTTAAAGGCTTAGGGTTGATCATTCTAACAATCTTTCACCAAAAGTACCACACCAACACGGCAGCTGAATCACACATACATGGTCGTAACGACGGAATAGACATGTGTGTTCAATCATATCCTCATTCGAGTTTAACCAACGGTTAGGATGAAGAATGATATAGGGTGTGGATCTTCTAACTTTCACCAACAAGGTTAATGAATCACGCATACATGGTAGCTGAAT
>BQNB010124491.1:0-15525 GCA_026074375.1 Tanacetum coccineum
GTTGTTCGTAATTTCAGCGTTTTATCATTTTCTTTATTTATGGGATTTTGCCTGGGTTTAGTCCTTGGATTTATGCTGTTTCTAAAGTTACTCCTTATTTACTTGCGCCGGCGTGCAACATTTTAGAGTAACTAGCGTTCACTTTTTTTTTTTGGTAATCGTGGTTTTCGACTTTTTGGGAGACTAATCCACGGGCCTTGAACTCATCGCCCACACATACTCAAACCAGGTAAAACCCTCCCTTTTCATAAGGTTAGCGTGACCACTTCAAAGTTGTTTGCACATAGCAGATTTTGAACTTGAAACCTCACACATTTTAGAGTGATAGTCACAACTCTTTTTGCCACTAGGCCACCCTTGAGTGATTGAACTAACGTTCACTTTTGAAATATTCCACAAATAGTGTGCAACGTTTTTGATTTTGTTTAAATGTTAGTCTTGCAAATGCTACTCAAGAAGCGTTCAAATATAAATGCTAGTGCTTGATGCTGCTCATTTTCACCACTTCTTTATGCTACCAATAGTTTTGCCAAAAAGTTGTTGTAAAGAGTGATGCTTGTTTTGCACGCTTTAGTGAATTAATAATGATTTGAAATTTTAAAACTATTCTTGACGATAAATATGTGTTTGATAAATGGTTTGTAAGAAACATTGATAATTGACAATGATAAGTGGTTGTTCGTCAAACTAATTAACGACTTGTTAGAAAAGGGTATAGTGTTCATTTAGATAGACAAAAATACTCCTAGTCGTAAGTCAATATTCGAAACACTGACTAAGCTACATCAAATCAAAACTTCTTATACTTCCTAAATTGCTAGATTTTGTGAAAAAAATCACTCTAGGGTGGCCTAGTGGCAAAGAGAGTTGCGGCTATCACTTTAAAATGTATGAAGTCTCAAGTTCAATTCCTGCTAGGTGCAAACAACCCTGTAGTGGTCACGCCGACCTCCTGAAAAGGGAGGGTTTTACCTGGTTTAAATCTGTGTGGCGATGAATTCAAACTCATGGATTAATCGACCAAAAGGTCAGAAACCATGATTATCAGAAATCAAAGCTTCTTATATGACAAAAACTTCATCACATTTCCTACCTCACAACCTACACTCTTCTAACAAATTCAAAGTAGGCAATGCAGTCCGACTTAAAGTCCCAATAAAAGGCCCAAATTCAAATAGTGTAAGGTGCAACTCATTAGGGTTACTGTCCTCCTAATCATGTAATATGAATCGTGAAATAATGGTGATTTATTAGTTTTTTCGACTCTTACAGGTCGGAAAAACTTGATATTTGCCTGCCAACAAGTCAGAAAAGATAAATCCGAGTGATATTTTCTCTCATAATATTACTTATTCTTAACCATACTTATATAGGACAATTGTTAAAGACAAAATAATCAATCGTACCTTTGAAAAGACCTGAAGTAATTAAAACACACAAACAAAAAGGTGTTTTATAAGTGACATTATGAGAAAGATAAAGTATAGTCTAGGGGATATGTTGGCGTTATACGAAGTAGTCACGAAGACTCAATAGAAGGGGCCCGTAAAAAAAAAAACAACAGGTCTTTTACTCTCCACATGCGCTGCATTTTCTGTCTGAAACCATCCCCGACCAATCATAATTTTTTACGTATTATTTGTATTATTCTTTTGCAATCAGAAACTAGAATCTATCATTGGGGTGTGGGGGGGGGGGGGGGGGGGTGCATACAGTGGTTGAATGTATAATGTATCACATGTGTTTAAATAGGGGAAAACCAGTTTTTGATATTTTTCTAAGAGCTCTAGGTCTTAGGGGCGCGAGGGGTTTCTGTGGTCTTTAATTCGACGAATTTATAATACGACAGATATTATAGTAAAACACATTATGGTTATTATTTACATGTAATGTTTAGCAATTGATCGCTTGGTAGGAATATGACCCCCCCCCCCCCCCCCCCCCCCCCCTTTGACAACAACGTCACATTCAAGATTCTCTTTGACAAATTGAGATTGAAGATATCGATCGAGAATGAGAACGAGATTGGATATTTGTAAACAATAAATTTTATAACAACATTAATTTTAAAACAATAATCATTTAAGAGTGACCGTTTTACAAAAACATTTTATATGAGAATGCAAACAAAAATTAAAACTTGAGCCACGATTGGTTTGTAAGATGATTTAAATTTGATTGAATTAAGATATATGAATATCGAGTAGAGGATTGTATAGGCACAATAATACAAAGAGACTTCATATTAATAACATATAATATGATATAGCCGAAGCGTCTATTAGATCAACATCAATTTTAGATACATATTCAATCTCTGATTCATTACCTGACATCAACTACGTAATGCCTACATAAATGCGAACATTAAATTAAAAAAATATGAAATAAATGAATTAGTAGTTAAAAAAATGTGGCTGAAGAATATCTCTCTCAAGCACCAAGATGACCAAAAAGTCAATTCGTTTCGAAACCCTGGACATGTGTCATTACATTGAATGGCCGAATAGAAATCGAAGCCTAATATTGCTTGCTTTTTTTTTTGTACGGGTTTATTTTTTCAGTCTCATGTTTAATAGTTTCTTTTTTTATATGGGCTTATGTGTTGGGTCTCATGTCGCGGGTATTTTTTTTATCTGAATAAGTCAATACTTTTGTAATATTTTTTTCTATTTTGTACCGAGCGATTTTTTTTTTACATTGCCTAAAAAAAATTAAAAAAAAATTAAATTAAATGGGCCGGCCCAAGTTTGGGAGCCCAACTAACAACCCATTTTGATACGACGTCGTATCAAATGGGATTTGATTATAAGTATAATATCATAAACAAATACCATCTAGATTTTGTCTTGTGACTCAGGTGATGATGGTTCAAAATAACCTACTCCCTCGACTAATAAAACTTTATGCAGGCTTTCACTTTCAAAATTTTAATGCATGCCAAAACCAAATAAATGGTCTCAACATTAAACGCTTACATACACTTCTTAGAGTATCGGTTGCAGCGTCTCAAGCCAAAACCCAAAAAGGGTGTCACGTCAAGCCACCTCAACATTAAACACTAGACCGCATATCTGGCTAGACCACAAATTTGATGTTCAAGTCTCATTGGAGACACACTGGCTAGACCACATATCTCACAAAACGTATGTCTCCGGTGAGACTTGAACCACAACTTCTTGATTAATGAATCCTTGATTAATGAATCACTCACATGTGGCCTCTTGCCTTGAACTACTGAGAAAAGAAGACAAAACTTGCATGACTTTTGGGAAAGAAAAGAACCAACAAACAAGGATTATTGTAGCACGTAACGAGATCAGCCAAATGGACCAAAATGATAAATGATATGATAGTTACTTCCAAGACAATTTTGGGAGTTAATTGCATTTTTGGTCCCTGTGGTATGGCCAAATTGCAGATTTGGGACCTTAACTTTCGAAATTGCAGTGAGTAAGTCCTATTTA
Source organism: Tanacetum coccineum (assembly GCA_026074375.1). Taxonomy (NCBI): domain Eukaryota; kingdom Viridiplantae; phylum Streptophyta; class Magnoliopsida; order Asterales; family Asteraceae; genus Tanacetum; species Tanacetum coccineum. The sequence continues at coordinate 3,468 of BQNB010124491.1, forward strand.
TTCAAGTTTCCGTTTCATTTTGTGTCCCCAGAACAAAGTTTAAAATGACTAAAAACCCTCCACTCCTTTCTTCTTTTCTATTTCTTTTAATATCATAAAAAGCGTAAAATTGTAAATTTTTTGGTCCCTACAAAAAATAATTTTACAAATTTCGTACTTCTAAAACTTGAAACTCCTCCGTGCTTTTTATCAGAAAAATTTTTATTTTCTCATCTGTCTATTTTAAAAGTTTTCCGTGCCTCTCTACAAATCTTATTTATAGTATTGCACTGGATTCTATTTAACCACAAACATTATATAAATAATTCAATCTCTCTCGCGAGATCGATTTCCTTCATTTCAATGCTTAAATTGGTTTTAAGAAAATTTTTTTTTTTAAAATGTCGTACTTGTAAAAATCCTATGAATTTTTTCTCCATTCAGATCTCTTCATACATTTATCAGCTTAGATTGTAATAAGCACTTATTTCTTCTACAGAGAAATTTTTTTTTTTAAAATTTTTCAAAATTTTTTCCGTGCTTTTAAAATTTTTTAAAACAAAAAAAAAAAAATTTAAATTTTTTTCCGTGCTTTTAAAAATCTTAAATTTTTTTTTACGAAAATTTTTTTTTAAAAAAAATTTCGTACTTTTAAAAATCTTGAATTTTTTCCGTGCTTTTTTTCAGAAAATTTTTTTTTACGAAATTTTTTTTTAAAAAAATTTTTCAAAATTTTTTCCGTGCTTTTAAAAATCTTAAATTTTTTTTTACGAAATTTTTTTTTTTTTAAAATTTCGTACTTTTAAAAATCTTAATTTAAAGAAAAAAGATTTTTTTTGTTGGGGACTAAACCTGCAATTTGGCCAAACCACAGGGACCAAAAATGCAATTTACTCTTGTTAATATTAAAAGAAAACACGACAGAAAATAGAAATGACTAAAATACCCTTCGTCAACGTTGACCGGGGACCAAAAATGCAACGGAAACTTGAAAATAGGGACTCTCACTGCAATTTCGAAAGTTAGGGTCCCAAATCTGCAATTTGGCTTAAAGGTTATGTTTAATAAAAGAGCTGTGCATCTTTAGCAAAAAAAGAAAACTATATTTTCTCCCATTATAGGGATTGCAATGAAACTATGATATCATGAATAACAATGAATTAGTATACAAAAAAAGTACTTTGAAAATAATGTAGAAGGGGACACCATTCGATCCACCGTGTGAACTTTTGACACAGATCAGACCCCGCACCAAAACTAAGGCCAGACCCAGTCGGTCACAAGTTCATCGCCACCAATCAGGCACTTTTAATCTCCGAGCTCTATTTACAGCGAGTCTTTCAGCAGGAACCTTATGCTGAACTTGTTTCCATATCATATTCACAGCATCATCTTTTTTTGGTGGATATTGATATTCAAAGTGATGAGCGACTTCTTTAAGTCGTCTCCACCTTTCAAGCCATTTCTCTTTTGGGATTTTTCTGAGGTGTTCAACCATATAACCTGGAACCAATGCCTCTTCAATAGAGAAGAAAACTGAGAATTTGTTGTAGTCTAATTCGTCTTCAAATGGTAATTCGATTTTATCGCTCACAATGACGGGGACACAATGGCTCACAATAGCATCAAACAGTCGGTTGGAGGAAGGAGTGTCTCCTGCTGGATTTAGACAGAACTTAGATGAACGCATCCCCTGAGAAGACTGCAACAAGAAATGGTATGAAATTAAAGGGCTGACAAGATGTGTGGATTGGCTAACGTGTTAAAATGGGTTCGGGTTGGAATGTGCCATTTTAGCACAGGTCGCAACTGGCCAAGCCAGGATGGGTGGCCTTTTGTCCATTTATTAAATATCTGATAGAATTAATTTGTTAGCTATGATTACAAAACAACAATAATCTGAATCTTTGATTAAAATACTGATCTTAAGGTTGTACACATAAAAAAAAAGACTTTTGACGGCTTTCAACCTATTCGGTCAATTCCCATCCTACCTAAACTTTTTTATTTGATCATTTGACCCGTTTAAGATAAGAACGACCCAAATCAACCTTGGTGACCACCTCTTTATGATATTATTCTAAAGTAGATTATGTATACAGCCAAGCAGCTAATACGAGGAACAAAAACAATAAAATCCACATGCCAACATTTATTAACTTTTAATTAATATAGGTCACATTCGCTAACATTTTTAGAACATAAAAAGTGTCCTAACCAGTGCCACACACAATAGAAGGGGCAGGTTCTAAAGTAGTGAAAAAATCCGATATATTACAATTAACTGATTGTAATAAATGATAATCTTCCATTCTGTTATGGAATCGCGCATCTAAAACATTTAACTAATGAGCAAATATATGTCAGTAAGTTTAGGCTGTTTAGTTAGATGGGTGAGTTGTTCTGACTTCAAATCGCATGCAGTTCTTTTATCATGCTGAATGCAACAACTTTAGACATTATGTAAAAGTAACTTACAGCTTTTATGCTGTCTCCTGTTGCATAGCTCGCTTCATAGTGAACATCCTCGTAACCTTTTAATAATTTTTCCAACTTAGCACGTACCACACCTTCCTGCACATCACATAATTGGGTCATTGATTTACTCTGTTGTTGCTTTGCCAAAGAACGAAAATAATAGAAAATATGTGAAATACATTGTCAAGTATCATGATAGACATAACGGATATCTCACTGTCCTTCCTCGAAGAAAAAGAAGTGTAGTACGTGAGTTGTAAGGATCTGGACAATCAACATCCACCACGCCGAATATTCCATTTTACGTGCATATAAGGGGCAACAACGTCTTTTTGTAGATTGACATGACTTTAGAGTAAAACCACCCCGAAATCTCAACACAAAGAATGGATGCATTCACTTCCTCTCGAATAAATGCTGAAAGCATTGGGATGGGGCATTGAATACATGATCTCTTCCTTCAGTCCTTTGCCAATAAGTGGATTGCCTTAAGAACTTAAGGATGGTCAACCCTACGATTATAAGCATAGAGTTTCAGACACAACCGCATCTACAATCATATAATTAGGTATTATACACTTGACATGATCTAAGATACATATCATAACCTCTGGTGACCTACCACACATAGTGCAGTCTTTTAAGGTACTTTTGTATTTTGATTTGAGCAGAGACCTTCCACATACTTATTTACAGAACATAATTAGTTGAGTAAACATATGCATGTTCTTTGCTTCTGGGGCACTCTATAATACGGTGTATTAAGAACTATTGATCCATATGTAGTTTAAAGGAAGCAGACATCAAAATTTAGCGGCATCTTATACGCAGAGAGAATCAACGGTGTTTTTAGTTAATTGGGTGGAAATGTGGAATACACGAGCAAAATCCAACAAAGCTGAAATCATCTTATAGTAAAGTTCATCATCCTACAAATGAACTAATCAGCTACAGCAAGAAGCTAATAACTACAGTGTTCATCGCCTCTAACCAAACTACAAACACAAGATCAGCAATGATTTACCCTTCTTTTATACAACTTTGTTTTTCTACGAAATGACATTGTCACTTAAACAGAAAATATGCCAGCTTTTGCTTAGGACTACAATACTCTTAAATTGCCACCATCATTTTATGACTTTTACCTCACTGTAGTTTTATCCTTACTAATATGTCAAGCCCGGGCAACAGTAAACATGTGAGTAAATCCAAATATGAACACCCGATTACCCAATTATTACAAACTATACCTCAACACATAAACTATCAAAGTGATATAGACAACTAGACTAGACACTAAAAGAATCCTTCGTTACTGCTCCCTCTATTTCAGTAGAATAGCCATGTCAAATTGACAGGCGCAGACGTCACTCAACATATAAGCAAACTATAATACGAACACTCAGCTACTTATTCATTATAAATAAACGATGCCTTAACAAATCAACAAATATTAGAGTAAACTATACAATCAAACTCCACATTACAGGACTATTTATAATTATTTGTAATCCTCTCTATCTAGCTAGCAAAAGTAACTACTTATCACATAGACAGTTAACGTAGATAAAATGTGAATCACTAACATTGCCTAGTTATATTGCTTCTGACATTCAAAGTCTAGAATTCTTTTTTACTAAATCAAGTCAGTAAGCTCGTAAAATGTGAATCACTGACATTGCCTTGTTATATGGAGAAGCAGATAAGCTCATTTTAACACCTTATAAACCCATCAACTTGAGCGTAAGCCCAAGTTGAACTAAGCTCGTAAACCATTAATCAAAATCTTAACTGCTTTTCCGAAATTCAGTAAGCTCGTAGGCCCAGAAAACTAGTTAAACTAAACACCCCCTATATGCTTGTTTGAGGAGAATTCATGTCTTGATTTAATTAAAAGAGCTACATAGTAAACTTTGAACGTCATAATCAATATAATCGAGTTATGCAAATGATTTACTACATTTCTAGGCATTTCCTAAACTCGATAACCTCGTACAGGATTAAACTCTACGAAAACTCATATAATACCTGCAACTGCCTATCAACCTCCGTATCGGGATCAGTCATATTCCTACCATGAGTATTAAAACTCAACGAACTAAAAAACGGAACGAAAAACACATCGGCCATCTCGGGATCCAAAACCCTAACAGCCTCCACATCCTTACAACCCTCACACAACAATGACGTCATCATCCAATACTCCACACTATGCTGCTGCTTCAGCCCAGAGTTACCCGGCCAGGCAGGCACATTCCTAGCCGTCACGATGACGTCATGATGACCACCACTTTTGGAAAACTTACTGCTTAGCATAGCTACGTTAAACCTGTTGGGTAAATCATACATGTAAACTCTAAGAGGGGATCCAGTGCGGCATGGTGTAGTGGAGTAAGAGTAAGTGTTGTGGAATGAGAATTGAGATCTGAGATCAACGGTTGTGATTGGGTTTGAAGAAGATGTGAGTAAGTAAGTAGTGAGGATTATGATGATTAAAAGGGTTATTAGTGAGATTATTGATTTAGTGATCATTTTTGTTATAATTCAAATGATGTGTGTGTTGTTGTATATACATGATTTATTTTATTTAATTTAAAAAAGTGTTTTGTGTGATTGAAGTAAGTAAGGTGGAAGAGGAGGATGTTTGAGATGGAAGGAATGTGGAGGATAAAGTGAAGATGTGAAATGAAGCTATTGACGGTTGACAAACTACAGTACTTTGTTTGTTTTGGTGTCTTATATGGGATTTTTAATATCCGCCATTAACGATGAAGATGATGTTGGTTTCGTGTTGGTTAGGTAACTAGTTAAAAGTAATTTTCTTTTTACTTTTTTTTTATGTGGCTTCGAGAGTTTTGTACTTTGAATAGTTTGACTACTGCCACTTCTCGCCTCTTCATTTTTTACATTTACGTCATCTCAACTTTTTTTTCTCTTTCACTTTCCCGCGAAATTTACCTGCATGCCCCTTTTTAATGTGAGTTATCCTGCATATAACCGAAAATCATCACTTTTCCAAAATGTCTAAGTAAGTCGCGCAGGTTCTTGAGCGAGTAAACCATTGTACACGTGTGTGGACCAGATTTATTGCTGAAAGTTACCAAAATCCTTATAGGTCCTACTTTGATAGTCGCGTAAGGATCTGAGCGAGTTTCCTGCAAAAGTCAGAAACCCTAATTGAATGTCGCTGCAAATGTCAGTAAGTCGTGTAAGATTATGAGCGAGTATTGCTTTGCGAAGCGTATTTGATATGACTATACATATCTATGAATGACTACACAACTTTATTTTTTTATTTTTTGGTTCGATTTTGCATGCAATGTATAAGAGATGATCATTGAGTATGCATATCAAACGAAAAAAATTAGCATATGTGAAGAAAGAATGAAACTTGTTGTGAGTGCTAGAATAGAAGCAAAAAATAGTTGTTAAGTTACTTTGGTGGTGATGTGGTGTTGTTACTGTGTTGTTTATGTGGTGAAGTGGTGTTGTGACTGCGGTGTTGTGAGTGTTGTGTTGTGGATTTGGTGACTGTTGTGGTGGTGTTTGCGTTGTTGCGGCGGTTGTGTCGTGGTGTTGCTGTGGTGGTTGTCTGGTTGTTGTAGACGGTTGTTGTTGGCGATTGCGGATTTTAATTGTTGTGTTTGATTAATATGGAGAATTTAGAGGTATATTTTTTTCGAGTTCCATCATCATTATTGTTTATTTGTGTAGTAACATATAGTTTTATGTTTTTGTTAATTTAGGACCCTCTTGTTACTATGACATGTAAAAGTAAGATATCCTTGATTAAAGAAATTAGAAAAAAAATTAGGAACACTCCTCGGGAATAATTATTTAGGGACACGTGTTTTTTTGGTTGTTAGATCTAGATAAATCTTGGGAGAATTGTATTTTAATATATTATATGAGTTGTTGCCAAGTGGAGAGTTTAGATGATCATACGGAGATTGTTCCTTTTACTTACCATCTAGGTGATGATATTGATATACAATTTGGGAGGGAGGAATTTGCCTCGTAACCGGGTTAAGGTTTGGGGTAGATTTTAGTTCGCTATATTCAAAGGGTCATATTCCGTTTAGGAGACGAGTGTTTGATTCAGCTATGAATGGTTACCATATAATGGCTCGAATGTTGGAAGCAAAGATTATGAGCGCAGAGTTTTATACTATTAACGACCACGATGCTGTTAGCCTTTGTTTGTTAGCCATTTCGGAGTTGGTCTTATTAGGTCAAGAGTCTAGGCATAATGTCCCGGATTGGTGTTTTAGGTTTGTAAATGATAGAGATGCGTGGGACATGTATCCTTGGGGTTCGTACGTTTGGCCGACATTGTACAGTTCGTTAAGGAATACAAACGTGAAACGGTGGCCAGTCTTTTATGCCACTCCGGTGGAAGAAGGTGATGATAAGCCTAAGTATACGTTGTCGGGCTTTACATGGGCCTTTAAGGTATGTCATGTGTTAATTTATAATATTTATGTATTTGTAAGTACGTTAACAAATTTAAACATGTAAAACTTTTTTTAGACCTGGATATTGTCGTACCGAGTACGGACACTACAATTTTTTACACGTGAAGAGCGTTATCCTAGAGCAGTTGCTTAGCGTTCCAGTGGAAAGTTTTATCAAGCATTTCTCCACCGTTTTTTTGCTGTGAGTTCTTATTAGTTATGAAGTTTATTTATTGAATTACGTGTTTAATCTCGTAGTTAATGTTTTTATTTTATTTTAAAGGGACTCGACCTAGTCCAAGACTTACCCCATATGCCTTTGAGGCTAGTGCGGACTGGTGGGTTTCTAGCAGGGCATTATTTGATGGTCGTATTTGTAAACCACCACGAATACCGTCGCCCGTAAACCTTTATAGTCGGGATGATCCACCAGTAGACATTTATCGACGTATGAAGGAACAAGATAGGGCGTTGAAGGAAAAGAATGTTGCCCACGAATAAATGTAAACAAAATGAATAAGTTTTTTCAGGTAAATTGTTAACGTTAAATTTATGAGGTTATTTACAAAGATGAAATAATAGTTGACAATGATATATTTAAAAAAATGAATGCAGGAAGTGCAATTTGGCACAATGCCACAAGCAAAGAAAGGACCGATCTTTGTTGGTCAACGTTATGGTTTAAGTGACTTGAGTGGTTTTCAAAACGCGCAGGTACTTTTTTACGTGATTTTAATATTTTCATAATTTTGTTTTTGTTGAAAACTAACTAAATATTATAATATTGTATACAGGGGTTTGTGGTCCAACAATGTTCCCGACGCCGGCAAACACATCCTTCTTTGAAGGCGCCCAAGCAACTCCTTCTTATGATAAGCCTATTGTCACAATCTAGAAAGAAAAAACCCAAGGACATTTAAATGTTTTATTTATAATGATAGTACGTTACTATACTATATTTATAATGTTTTATTTCAGATTTGTACGTTCGTGAATTATCTACGCCCTTTGCTTATAATTGATGCGGCGCATTTAAAGGGTCAATACAAGGGTACAAATTTGTTAGCTGTTGGCATGGATGGAAACAACCAGATTATGCCAGTTGCTTTTGGTATATGCAAAGAGGAAACCGGTCCATGTTGGTCATGGTGGATGTTCGTACTTAAAGAATGCATAGGTGATAACCCCAATTTGCTTTTCATATCTGATAGGCATCCTGCTATAGCTTTGTCAGTACGCAATGAATTCCCTTTAGCCTTTCATGGTGTATGTTGTCATCATCTAATGATGAACATATATTTGAAAAATAAAAAACGAAAGGTCTATACTGGAAAATATGCAAGGCGTGTACACCAGAAGAATTTACAAGCAACATGAACATACTCCAAGTTGTTCAGCCTGATGCATACCACAAGCTTTGTGAAGCTGGTCCTCAAAGATGGTCAAGAGCGCATTTCCCACTAATTCGTTACAATTATATGACATCAAATAGTGTGGAGTCTGTTAATGCTTGTACTGTATTGAAAAGAAAGCTACCAATCACAATGTTGGCCGAGACGTATCGTGTAGTGGTGCAAGACTGGTACTTTAAATGTCGAGAAGTTGCAGGTATTTCTCTTTGAAAACATAAAGTAATACTTCAATGTTTTTTTAATATAAACAAATAGATTAGTTTTTGTTTATGTATTCATGTAGCAAATATGAAGTATGAAATAACTGATTGGGTAGCGGATATGTTGCATAAAAGAAAACTGAAAAGCGCCGCATGGATTGTTCACGGCGTTAATCAGTATCAATACCAAGTTTCGGATGGGCGATATAATCGTAAAGTCAACTTTATGACCGGCTCATGTGAATGTCGCAAATGAAAGCTTTCTGGGATACCTTGTGATCACGTTATAGCTGTAACACGGTTTTTGGGTTTAACGGATTGTGTGCAATTTGTAGCAGATTGGTTTAAAAAAGACAAATATCAAGGCACTTACGCAGAATCAATTCATTTTGTTGGAAATATGCAAGAATGGGAATTTCCTAGCCATATAAATCCTGCTATTCCGTCTCGAATTACAACCCCAGCCCGGTCCGTTCCAAAAAAATACAAACTGTATACCATCTCAGGGTGAGGAGCCAACAGTTATACATTGTAGCAGATGCAATCAAGCGGGCCACAGACGTGATCAGTGCAAAAAATCATTTGTCCCTGATCCGCCTGTAAACATACGTAGTCGAGTTAATGCAACAATTTCCAAGAAATGACAACCATCTTCTACAACCCCAAATCAACGAGTATAACACACTTTTTTTAAGTTATAACAAATACCCTCACAGCGATATAATGAAACCAGATACCCGAGAGCATCCCATACGACAACACACACACACACATATCAATGATACTCAGCAACATACACCACTCGTCTCAAATGTATAACAATTCATTCCAACAATAACCCTCTCCAACCATCTAGAAGACCTAAACACAAATGATTAAATAGTTGGTATGTTAACTCATTTGGTTTTTAACATTTGTATGGATTTTAATGTATTATTTGTTCTGTTAATTTGTAAATATATGCGATGTATGTTGAAATATATTTCATATTCACTGAACTAAATATATTACCAGCAACCAACCCTACATAAATAATTTAAATGACTATTCAAAAATTAAAGCCTCTAATACACAGTTGATTTGCTAACAATAATTTGCTTTAAAACTTAGACAACCCTCAGTGTCCCTTTAATAAAACAATAAATACTCGAAGTGGGTCACACTATATAAACCACATTGTTGTGGTTCAACTTCAACAACAATATTACATTGTTTCCTTAACTCATTTTAAAGTTTAAACAGTGACATTCAAGGTCCCACTACACCATTATGGAAGGTTCACTACCCCGCCTGGAAGAAAATTTGTTGGTGGGATAATTGCTACCATAGATCCAGTAGAGTTAGACAGCTTTTCAACCGATCAAATGAAATTAATCTTAACCAACTGTTTGGGTTACGATGAAAACTCCCCCAACGTTTCTTTATATGAAGAAACCCAATTGTATTTTTAATTCAGGTCTTGTACCACTGGCTGATGCTATACAAGACAGCAAAATGATACTCACATACACTCAAACTCATAAAAACCGACTACATGTGTACGTTTCTCGGGTGGAGTTATCCCCACTTGTCGTGACCGACCAACGCAAAGACGAGAGTAACCAAAAGGAAAATCAAGAAAAATCTTCTTGTTCAAAAAATTATTTCACTACTTACTAACTAACAGTATTTTATATTGTGTTGTCGTATTATGATTTCTATTTTCCTTTATCCCAGGCTTGTTTGTATCATCTACTTTCCATGTTTTAAGCCTTAACAATAAACATTGAAGTGACAACACAATGACTGGTCAATCCAGACAAAGAAATGACTTATCAATTATTAGAAAAAGGTCGTGTATGTGATGATTCTGGATATCTTGCTTGTATCGTGTTGAGTTTACTTTCCGTATAAAGTATTTCGACCCTTTATATGCTTGGGTTGCACAAAATCTCTATCGGGATAATATAAGAAGAGTACCAATTTGTGTCTAGGCACAAGAACAAAAATCAAGAGCAAAAGAGATAATGTATATGTGTTTTCGTATTATGTTATGTCACACAAGACCAAATGTTTTCCTGTGTATATAACAGAGAAAACTAGACAGTTACTGGTGGTTAATAGTTGGTTAAAACTGAATTTCCAAACCAACTATCAGGACTTTACAGCGTAACCAAAATGGTTACGGCGTAACCTCAAACTCTTCATGTTTTTACGGCCTAACATCATATGTTACGGCGTAACACCTGCAAAACTTGTCTTAGTGTATTTCATATTAACTCAACGAGCGTGCACTCCACACTTCCTTAACTCATGTCCGAGTCGAACATGAAATCTCATCGGTCTCTAGTAAATCTCCATTACCTAAATGGCCATCGATGACACTAAAATTACCAACAAATCCCCCCCCCCCAATTTCAGTGTAATCCTTGATTTACTAAAACATATATTAAGATATATGCAATTATGTTATAGAAAACATAACGAAACAAACAAATGCATAAATGAAAATGTTTTGCGATTGAATTTTCATCTTAGTATAATACACACTCCAAATATTCAAAAATTGGGGTGTCGTAACGATTGAACCTGTCAATCCATTTAAATACCTGAAGATACTATACATATTCATTTCTACAACACTCTAATGTTCGTTTACTTGATACTTTACAAGCCATGTGTCCCAATCCATTAATGAACATATAGGAAGCCAAGTCCAAGCTTATTGAAGCGGCAAAACTTCTTGTTCACACAGGTGGTTTCTTTTAGCATGCCATGCATTGCACTTTTTCAAAAGAACCATTAAGAAGGTAAACTTCAATCTAACCCTTTCAAAAGAACCATTAAGAAGGTAAACTTCAATCTAACCTTCACTTTCAGGTCTGAACACGTACCTCAGGAAAATAAATACACGTGTTCTAATCTCTAGCTATGAGCTTTCCACATTGAATTCAGCTTCTAACATTGTATTAGAAGGGAATTGGGTATCTCATAGGTATTAGACTTAAATGGACTTTAATCCCATCCCTATCACTGACTTATTCACTAATTCCCTAGCTAGACCCTTCGTCAAGTGGTTTGCTAAATTCTGTTGTGACCGAACTAACTCAATAGAAATCACACCGTTCATGATTAACTCCCTAATCATACTATGTCTAACACCTAAGTGTCTAGACTTGCCATTATACATTTGACTATATGCTTTAGCCAACGTGGTAGCACTATCACAATGGATAAAACTCGGTGCTATTAGTTTCTGTCAAATTGGTATCTCATGTATCAAGTTTCTTAGCCATTCTGCTTCTTTACCAGCAGCAACTAATGGTACAAACTCATATTCCATAGTAGAACCAGTGATGCATGTCTGCTTCTTGTAAGCTTATGAAATGACACCTTCTCCAAGCAGAAACACCTATCCACTAGTAGAAGATGAATCTTCAATATGATTTATCCAGCTAGCATCTGAATAAGCTTCTAACACCGAAGGATATCTAACATATGATAAACTATAATTCATAGTACCCTTTAAGTACTTGAATACCCTTGTTATTGCTTG
>BQNB010124492.1:0-19929 GCA_026074375.1 Tanacetum coccineum
AAAGGATGGTTAATGATAAATAAAGGTTTGTAAACTCATTTTATGGGTTTACAATGACTCTTGGTTGCTTACTTGAGAATAAGATGGTCTGAAAATGAGTAAACGGGTCAAAATCACAATTAGGGCACAATTAGGGTTTTCTGGATTCGTTTCTTGTATAATTGAAGTAGAATGATGAAATGATAATGGATTATGATTGAGAATGTTGTAATTTATGTTATTATAACTTATTCAAGTATTGGTTTAAGTTTACAATGGATAAAAACGAAGAAACGAGTCATGGTTTAGAAACTAGCTCGGTTTTAGGGTTTAGGGTTTTGAGTGTAAAAAGATGTATGAAAGTTTATGAATAGAATAATTAGGGTTTAAACATTGTATATTGAGTGTAGTAGCTTGCACACAAGTGATGGTGAAGAAACTAGAATGAAAACAAAGGTAAAACGGCTATTTTAGATGTCATGCTTAATGACTTGTACATTGAGCTTTTAGAGATTTGTACTTTAACTTGAAGAGTTTATATATTTCAAATGAGATGTTATATTGCTTGTACATATGCTTTAGTAGCTTGTGCATTCACTTTAGATGTTAATTCTTCATGGAATTAGGGTTTAGAGGTATACGATAACGGTTTAAAGTCCGTTTTGATATAACGTTGCGAATAGTACATTATAGGAATAATGTACCTTGTAAAAAGAATATGATGATATTGACTTGACATGTTATGATGTTTGCTTGACATATATGAAGACAAGATTGTCATAGATAGGTTGTGTGAGCTCGTCTACTTTAGTTATGACATACTGAGATATATAAGTAATGTAATAAAGCAAAAAATTTCCCCGTACAATTGTGATAATAGTAAAATAGGTTTTGTATTTGATGAAAATTCTTAGGTTGTTATAAAGGGTCAGGAGAGAGATTCACAAATATCAACGTTTTACTATCTCCACCCAAACAAGGCTGCAAACACATCAAATCAATACTAAAGATTATAGCTTTTTGCGGAAAATAGTCAAAAAACTACTAATGGTGGTTACAAATTGGAAAAGAAATGGATTACAAAGTTAAAATGATCATTTCAAAGTAAATGAACACTATTTTCACAGTAAAGTCCATATTTTGACTACTCATGGTCAAATAGGTCATTTACAGGTCCATAATGCATATGAGATGGATGATGTATGTCTTTAAAAATATAGGAAATAGATGTACGAGTGAAATCTTTCTTATATACTCTAACAAAGTATCATCAGTTGAAAGTAGACTCGCACATATGAGCTTTTTATAATCTCATAAGCTATTTGGTTAGACTGTTAAATCCATCACTGTTTTCATAATTAAAGTAGCAGTAGAGACATAAAAAGTTGGCTTGGGTACCATAAAATCAATTTTTAATAAACTAAAAGGTCCAAGTAAAAATTTGTGAAAAACTTTACAATTGCAATTAACAATCTAATATTCTTATACAAAAACATTTATGTGGTTATATGCACTAGTAAAAATTAATAGTTGACATCTACATCTGTTTTAGTTTTAAAAGTACTAGGATTAAAATCATATCATAAAACCTACACTTTTCAATAATATAAGGAACTATAAAAATTAACAAGGTGATTTCCAAGTAAAAATGATGTCGGGTTTAGAAAGACTACCTGTAGAAGATATGTAAGCTTGGAGTTCCTAAAGGGGATATGATCCCCAATCTTTGAGTCTTTCAAAGCAAAAAGAACATCAGTCAACGAAGACAAACTCTTGTTGATATACTGATAACAACATAAACACAGATATCGAAGTCATAAAAAATTATAAATGATGATGCTTACATGCAGAATAAGTAACCAATAGAAAGTGTTCAAACCTGAGTTTCCTTAAGTCTTTCACCAGTGGCCCCACTTCTAGAGAGTCTTTCTGAACCAGCCAAATCAATAAAGTTCAACACACCTTGTACTTGTTGCTCCGTGCTCTATTAAAAAAATGAGTCAAGATGGTTTGAGCTTAAAACATGCACTTACTGAAGCTTAAAACAATATACCTCATTTATACCAACGATTCTTAGTATGAAAACAAAATGACTCCGGGAAGACTCTTCGTTCATATTAGTTCGGCCAACAGACCTGGACCAAGATAAAAATACAAATAATGATGAAAACTTGCACAGAATTTACATAAAAATACTGGATAATTCTGTAAACCTGCTCATATTATCATTACAAAAAAATCCTAAAACCTGATCATAAAACCTTTTTTATGCACAAGTTACAGAAGGAGTATTAGTTATTATCACAACAGCTTGGTTATTGCAATTATCACCTTAACAGCAAATTGTATCTGTCAACAGCATATGGAATACTTTAGAGTCATTTGAAAAACTATATACCTTCTGTGGGCAGCCTTCTGAAGAAGATTGGATACTTGACCAATGCTGCATACATCAACAATGGTAAGATCAGAAACATACGTGTTTCCTTGTGCATCATGTCTGATATTATATTGCTTTGCTCCAGCATTTCTTTTATTTGCCAACAAATCTTGAATTTTCTCATTATATATTTCGATCATAGATGCCTGAATACAAAAAAAAAATTTAACTTAAATTCCATGTATTGGACTAGTAGACAGAAGAAGGTATAAAAGGTATAGATCATAACCTGCATCTTGTATTTCCAGCCTTGATCGGCAAGGGCCTCGCTTTTTTGGAAAACTTGTTCCAGAGAGCGTGGAATCATACCCTTTTGAAGAGGAGCTTCTGGCCTACCCATCATAGTATAAGTTTTACCCGACCCAATTTGACCATAGGCGAATATGGAAACCTGCATATAAAATTCATATGAAGAAACTTATTTGAGTTCAATTTATACATTACAAAATAGAAAATATATTGGATTTCACATCACAAACCAGCTTCAAGAATGAAAAAACTATTTATAATAACAGAAAAACAACAACCATCTACGTTATAAAACCTGAAATTTAAAATAAAAGCCAAAAAGAGTAACTACCTTGTACCCGTCGAGTGCACTTTGTACTAGTTGCGAGATTTCCTGAAAGACATCTTGTTGAGACGCATCATGAGCAAACACTTTGTCAAAAGTAAAACGATACTTTTGGCCTGCGTAGTTCAAAGAAGTGATTATTAAAACGAAAACAAATATATACTTGGACTATAAAGTAATGGGGTCAAGTGTCAACACTTTAGATGTGTTAAGATATCAGATGGAGAAGTCATACCACATTTTATTAAATCAATCCTTCGTCCTGCTAACTCAGCAGAAGTGGAAACTGTGACTGTGGGTTCTGCTCCTGGACCATCAACACGAAGTAAAGGCCTTACTCTGCAGAATACGCGTATATTTCCTTTGAGCTCCTGCATTTAAAAATAATATTAGATAAAAATGAATCTTGAACTGTTTATCTATGCTAAGTCTTGAATAGCATACGGAAATAGTGTTGTGCAGCTTTCTTCTCAAATTTTCGCCATCAATAAGTTTATTTTCCGCCTCACGTAATCTATCTTGGAAGTCAGCGACTATTCTTTTTTGGTCCTCGCATTCTGTCCTTATTTTTGACGAGGATAAATCAGCCATCTAATTTTTTTTTTCACAGCAACTTGTTAGCAAAAGAGTTTGAACATGAAAGATATAGATTATATAGTTTTAAGAATAATGAAATTGTACCTTCAGTTTCTGGTTAGCAGCAGCCAACTGATTTTGTAGTAATGAGATTTGGTCTCCCTGAGACGAACATGTCTCCTACAATAAAAATAAAATATAATTATCATCTTACCCGACAAAGCAAATGAAAAGATAGCATTGATATAATAATTAGCTGTTCTTAATGCTTTAACTTTAGATTCCAAACACTGTCTTTCAGCCCAAGTAGCAGACAACAGTACAATTTGCTCACTTTCCATTTCAAGCAATTAAAAAATTTGACTTTAGTACTTTGATGCGTGTAAGAAAAAGGAAATGTAAACAAACTTTGGCAGAAGAAAAGTCAGTCTGCAACATCCTGAGATTTTCCAAAAGCACAGTTTTCTCTATTTCCACTTGTGACATCGAATCAGTTGCTGAATTTAGGGAAGTTTGAAGCTTTGAGTTGTCCTCTTGTAAACTAGTATTGTACTCTTGCAGCTGCTTGTCCATATCATCATGGGTTTTCACCTGAAATCAAGTGATAAAGAAAACCCATTAACTAAAGACCTACTGAAACCAACAATGTAGTTTTAGTTTAAGAATAATGGATTTAGTATTACCTTTTCTTTAAAACCCGACACTTCATTCCCAACCCTTTTAAGCTTTTCCATCAAAGAATCCAGATTTTTTTCCGATCTGATTCTAGCTTCTTTTGCTTTTATGTAGCAATCACGTGCAACGTCCAAACAATACATCTTCGTATCCTCATTTAATAGTGCGTTTCTAACCTCCTTTTGGTTAGTAGCACCGTCATCAGGTCGATTTTTCTGCAAGTACATCAGCGACTCCTGTTAACAGGAACACTTTCTAACTGATATTAACAAAGAACACCAAGTGATTTAACATAGATAGAACCATAAAAAAAACCTAGTCGCGTATGACTACCAATGACGCTAACTGTATGCCTTATGATAACATACAATCATTACCCGACTCCTATATCCCCCAGACACTCATTTACCACTCCAAAATGTTTTTAAGCACATATAACACATGAAAACGCTAGGGTTCATTTTTATCAAGTTGCACATCAAATGCATCGTTTACTAGCCACAATACATATAAAGAAACAAAGATACTCAGCTAATGATTGAGAAATAGACACATCTAACAAATTCACTTAATTCTAACACCAATGTGCCAGGAAAATCAAAACTACATTTTACTACCCACATTACATATATGCATAAGTAGTCTAAAGTAACAAATTCAATCAATTCTAAAACCAAACCACTTTACAAGCTATCCGCAAGTGCTATAAAGTCATACACATTGTACACAAACAATAGACACTGAAGGGTATCAAAAGGATATACATTAGCTAATAACTGAAAGATTCCAAAAAAATTCAATCATCCACACCCCTACTAACAACTTTAACAAATTATCGACTGTTCAATAAAATATTACTTATAAAAGTTAAAAAATCAAACATCTGATACTCTTTTTCTTATTATTTACAAACTCAAACAAAAATCATCTTTTCACTCTATCTATCATATACATAATTATTTACAAAATAACCAAATAACGAAAAACTAATTTCTAAAAACTAAAAAATCTTGCTGTCAAATTCGACCACCACCATATTCCGGCAAAAGTAACAAAAACAAAATAATCAACAAGCATTGAGAGTTAAAGAAATCTAACCTCTTACCAAATACAAAAATAACTAAAGAAACGCAATCTACTTATCAATTAGATATTCCCATTATCATTCATTCTTTCCAAACTAAAAAGTCAAATTCAATTCAAAACGTGTTTCAAGTATTAACTACCTCTTCTCGTTAAACATTAATCATTGTATTCAAAAGTGAATACTATGGGATCTGGCGATGTTTTAGGTGACGAACGCATGGCGATGTTTGAACGGGCTGATGAACACATTTGATTCGTGTGTTTGAAATGGTGACGGTCAGCGGCGAATTTAGTGGTCATGGTTGCCATGGCGACCCACCTTAAAAATCTATACATCTACTTATACAATGGATAGATCTAAAAAAATAGTGGTGGTTGCGACATGGTGGTGATGGTTGCCAAAGTGGTCGTGGATATGACGTGATAGGGGTAGTGACATGGTGATGGTCATGATGTGGTGGTGGTGGTGGTGTGGTGTTGTTGGGGGGGGGGGGTAGTAGGTGACAGGTTACCCGGTTCAATGTTCAAATTCAAGTACAAAGCCACAACATTATCAATAATAACACCTAAAGTTTGACAGAGTAGCAACTAATATTCAAAGTTAATTTATACTCCTTTCTTCTCAAAATTATTCTCCTGGTGCTCTCTCTTTCACTTTTTTACAAAACACAGTTTTACCCTTAGCTAATTAATTAAAGTCATTCTTTAAAGTTTGTAATAATAATAATTACAAACAAAGGTAACATAGTATACTTGATCAAACTTCACTATCTATTTTTAGTAGTGGACAATTAAATTGAGACGTTCCAAAAAGAAAAAAGTGGACAATTAAATTGAAACTGAGGGAGTATTACCTTGGGGGACTCTGAGCTCACCATTGTTGGATGATCTAGGACTGTTTAATGTTGTGTTTTTTCATGTAATTGTGAGAGATTATGGACCCATTAATCTCTTCCATAATTAGTGGCTACGTGACCAAATTAAATGTGGTCATTTAATGCATTCCACTTGAAAATGTCAAAGTTGTTACAGCCTTCAATGTTTTCTTAAATTAGATTTTCAAGTTTTCAAGGTTCGTTTATTATTTTGTTTACTTTGGTTTCAACTTTATAAGGATTTCAATTGTTGCCTAAAATAGGTTTTTCAACTTTTTTAGTTTTTCAACATTATGGCAAATTCTTTTTATAAGTAGTACTAGACGAATACCCGTGCACGCACGGAAAATCTCTAGCAACCGATAATTAATGACATGCAATATTCTGGTAAGCACTTTTTGGCACGTTCAAGCGAGTTTATGAATGAATCAAATATGTTGAAGGAACGGCCAAAGACTAAAGCTTTGATTGCATTTTGCAAAGGTTGGCCTTTTTTCTTGCCGAAAACAACTATCTTTTCTTTGCAAACGGTTATATCATATCTACATTAAGATTACGTGGACCATTTGACAAATTCATATCGAATTTAGAAGAGAAATAAGTAAATGCGTTTGATTAGATAATAATAACTCTTCGTTTTAGACCACGTTTGTCGTGGTATTCGTGGTTTTTCTGTGTTCATGGAAAATAACTATCTTCAATCCTTTTTTGCTCTTTATGTGAGAGGCACCAACATGTCGTGTATTGAAAAATGCTAAAAATAATTTTCGATGTATTCTCAAAATTAAAAAAAAACAAATGCTAAAAAATACTGAACAAAATACAACATAATTGAGTAGCATTACTAAAAAATAAAAGATGCATTGAAAAATAACTTTGATCTGGATATAGAGACTATATAATTCAATATGAAAGCAACAATATTCATCATATGAAACAACACAATTACCAATTCCATGTCAACAACAATATTTAAATGCGTAGTAATGTTTAAATAAGTTAGGTGCGTCACAATGTGTGAAAAGAATAAGTTAGAAACTTACACTTCTAGATCAAACACACTAATTATGAAAGGTGAGTGGCTCACGTTTCTTTCTCTTTATTCCCTGACACATGCGCAATCAAAAACCTCCCCAATTGGCCTCATACGCGAAGGTACAAAAACAAACCCTCACGCTACTAGGACTAACCTAAAAATATGTAACTTACAAAGATAAGTAAAACAAAATAGAACAAATAATCATAAATGAGTTGACATGTAACACTACATGAATTTAAAAATTAAAATAAATTATTTTTTTTAACGGCAATTTTTTACAACTCACACCAAAATAAATGAACGATATAGCCAACGTACTAATAACAAATAAACTGATCTTATTGTAGAAATAACTAAGAATCAAGTAAAAAATGAACAATTCTCCATGCATATATGAAAACACTTATTATGTAAATTATAGTATTATTATTATCGAAATTTTAATTCTCATTCTCATTCTCATTATAAATTAAATTGATACAAAAAATTACTCCTTCCGTCCAAAAATTATTGTCCACAGACAAAAAATACACCTTAAGAAAAATGCATTATTTACTGGTTATTACGAAAGTTAAACAAAAGACAGTTTTACCCTTTGACAATTAATAAATGTGTTCTTTTAGTTTGTAAATATCAACTTTTATTAAGGGCAATATATTAAAGTTAAACAATTACAACTATTATTTTTAGTAGTAGACAATAATTTTGGGACATACAAAAAAAGAAAGATAGCAATAATTTTGGGACAGAAATAGTAACATATTTTAGATAAAACATTGCAACAAATTCCAATTATAATTGTAGTTCATTCACATTATAAATAATTCATATTATAATTATAATTATTTTGACAAAACTACAATTCATTCACATTACATTTCAATCGGATTACATTATAATTCTCTTAATAGAGACCAATTTTCTCAAAAATATTTTGTCAACCCAACACCCTTTTAATGTATTAGCATTGGGTGATTGATCTTTTCTAAAAATAAACATACAAAGTTTGTTATAAAAATCAAGTATTTTAGGGTAATATGATTTCCACGTCATATACTTGAATTTCTTATTTTATAAACCTATTGTCATTATTTTTAAACTTGTTAAAATCTTACAACTTAATGATATATTAGTTGCAATGAAAATGTCCATGAAATTAGACCTATTTACTCTGTGCCATTATAAATTTCATCTCATTATAGTGGCTAAATTTATAAACTTTTTCAAAGTAAATAAACATTTTTTACGAACCTTTGATAATGGATGCCCATAGATAAATTAACGCCTTTTGCGTTAAAAGCATTGTTGAAGGTATCTATAAAATAAGTGTTATATGATGTCAAAAGAATAGTCGTTCATAAAAATAATAATAGTAACCAACGTTTTGTTGTAAGGGATTGTTACTCACGTGGTATAAGTTTGGAATGCTCAAAAGTCACTTTTTATTTAGCTTTACAATAAGTGTTGTATCACACATTAGAAATTATTATATAGTTCATGATATTTAAGCTAGTTTGAAGTAAATTAATGAAAACAACAGTTTATATGACTCTTGTATCACGGATATTCATGCTTAAGAATAATGTAAAACAACGTGGTAATTCATAATCACTTCTAAAAGCATGTAACATGATAGTCCACGTCGGTCGGGTTCAGTTTCTCAATTCGATCCGATTCGCAGTCTAAAATCTCAGCCCTACTCTCATATTGATGTTTAAAAAAACTATCCATCTATTAAAACAAAGTTATGCACCATTCTTGAACCCAAACAAACACAAAGCACATGAGATAAATTTTGAATGACTGCTCATATTAAAAAAATTATTGCCATCTTTTGTCCTTTCTTTTTTCTTTCAAGACATGAATTATTATACACAGTTATGAAAAAGAATTATGATGAAAAATTAAGAAACAGTATACCTTCAAGACATGAATTACCTTTTACAACAAATGAAGTGGACTTCTTTTTTTAACAAATGAGCCTGAGAATGCGGACGTAATACCTTGCCTCGCCAAGTATGTACATTGTCAAGAAGGTTGAACATGAGCTTAATTAGGTGCATCGGGTTCCGCACAATAAGATAAGAAGGTTAAATCTCGCCAAGTCCGCACATCATCAAGATAACAACATCACCTTCGTTGAGTTGGTGTTTGAATCCCGAGACAAGATTCATCCAAGCGGTTGCTGCATTTTGTTAAAGTGAAACAATGCACACATATACATATGAACAAATATAGATTAATAACACTATAAGCTTTCAGAGTTTGATTGACAAATTCGGTGCCATTATCAGATGTTACGAATAGTTGCATTCAAACGAACTTGAATCATTTTGAGAAATTTGATCACGAACTCTGGAACTTCATCCTTTGAACGTACAAATTTCACCCATATAAACCAAGAATAGTCATCAGCAATAACCAGTATATATTTTCTCCCATTGATACTTTGAATCCTCATTGGCCCGCAAAGATCCATATGCAACATATAGAGTTTTTCTTGAATGGAGTCTTCGGCTTTATGTTTGTGGGAGTATTTCTTGCTTTTACCAAGAGCACAGGCAGAGCATAAATGATCCTTGTGATACTTTATTTTTGGAAGTCCTCGGACTAGACCATGTTTGGCAAAAGAAGTGACTATCTTTGAATTTCCAACGACTACTATCTTCGAATTTCCCTTTCAAGAACACTATAACAACTCAACATAGCCTGGAATTTTAGAGGATTGTACTCCGGTTCCTCTTAGAACACTTCTAAACTTCAAGAACAAAGATAATAGAGAGAATGCTTTGATTTGGGGTGTGTTGGAGTGAATTGGATGCTCTAAACTCTATGTTTTCGTCACCTATCTATAGCAAATGATGGGTTATTAGTTGGGTGAAAATAGTACGTGCAGAGCCACAACATCAATGCTCCTCATTATGATTTTCGTAACTGCAGGTCGAAGTACGCCGTACTTCCTGAGAAGTACGTCGTACTTGGCTTCAGCATTAAATTCTTGTTTGCCCGTTCAAAAGTACGTTGTACTTGGGATGAAGTACGTCGTACTTGGCTCAAATCATTAAATTCCTTCGTTTCTTTCTCATCTAGATCCTTCTTTAACAATCGTTAGTCCTTTTTGACGAATATTAATTAGTGTATAAACAATTCATATTTAATATATTTTTATAGATAATTCGCATTATATTGGGAGATAATTTATGTATATTTGGAGTGTTATCAGATGACATTCCATTGAACAATAATAGATGGATCAAAACAAGACTAACGTTAACATAACGACAACAAAAGGAGACAAAATCTTATAAAATAATTTTTTTCAACTAGACTAAAATATTTTTTATAGCCAAAATCCTTTTTTTCGAAGTATGAAATTTTTATTTCGAAGTATAGAATACTTTTTTTTCGAAGTATAAAATTTTTATTTTATAAAAATTTAAAAAAATAAATAAATTTCGAAGTATAATTTTTTTTCCGAAGTATAAATATTTTTTTCAAATATTTTTTATAAATATTTTTTCGAAGCATAATATTTTTATAAATTATATACTTTTTATTTTATAAAAAATTAAAAAAAATTATGAACGGGGCAAAAATACAAAGAGAAAATACCCTCACGTGTGACGCACGTGGGTGTGTTAACTGAACTTAACTAAGAAAAATACCGATTGTTAGAGATAGGGATGAATGGTGTTACATAATTTGTTTTTAAGGATGAACGGGGCAAAGAAAAGATCAAGGACGACCATAGGGATTTGGCCTAAACCATAGGGACCAACCATGCAATTTACTCAATGATCTTAGTTTGGTTTTTCGTCAAGCTTTGCACGCTTAGTGGGTTTTGGGTCATTCTTTACACATTTTTAGGTAATATAAATTAACTTTAGATATTAGTTTCTACTCGGTCTAACTTTAGGTTCTGCATTGGTTGTTGTTATTGATAATATTGTGGCTTTGTAGTTGAATTTGAACATTGAACGGGTAACCTGTCATCTACTAAACTTATGAGATAAGTGAAAACTATAACTATTACAATTTTGCATTGTCGGATATCTAGCCCTTTGATTGTTGTAGGTGCAGCATTATAAGCTTAGAAAAAGCGTGCTATGATTAGATAAAATAGTAGCATATATAATAAAATATATAACTAAAATATCAAATAGTAATAATATAGAGAGTATCCCGTTAGATATGAAAATTACTTTTAGGAAAAGTAATAATTAAATCTTCTGGAGTCGTATCCCAACGAGAATTGAATTTGAAATTTACGTTAATGTTTCTTATTGAATGCTTGATTATCTTTTGATTTTTGGTTTTTAAATTAAAACTAATTATATAAAAGCTAAAATAATACTAAGATATACCAAAAAAGGATATGCTTGTCAAGTGAGGTGAAAAGATCATTAAATATGAAATAAAGAGATAATAAAGAATTGGTACGCGTTTAAAAACCGTTTTCTCACTACGTTGGTTTATATTGAAAACGAGCCTTTATTTTGGTACAAATTACTTTAAATGATGACGAATTAACACTCGTAAAAAATATTATTTTCTCACGACGTTGGTCTATTTTAAAAACGATATCTTATAAAAGTATTAATTACTAGATTTGATGTTTGATTATTTCTCCGGCTTTTGCCCTTCGAAATATTCAAATAAGAAATCTAAATAATCTGAAAATTATTAATCAACAATTTACTTTTTAATCCACACTTAACTTACTAGTCACGGTAACTCAACAAGCATACTAAAACTACTCGCTAATAATCATAACTATACTACTATTAACGAGTAAAACTACACTAATAATGACTAAGATAAATATGACAATAAGCATAATCATAAAGAAATAAAAGAGATAAGGAAAAGGTGAAACCCGGAATATGCTCGGCGTGACCCGGAGACAATAGATATGAGCACATACTCTATAGTGTGAAATAAAACCAAACTAATCCAAACCCCAATCCATAACGTCATAATCTCCAAACGTAAATAATGCTACTAACCCAAAATACCAAATCGAACCAATCAATACACGAATCCGAACCGTACAATAGATGAAAAATAAAATAAAAACTAAACCAATCTAATACTTATTCTAACCTACCTGCAACTGAAATAATAGAAAAGTAAATTGAAAGGCTGTGTCTTTTTTATGTTGTTGATAGGAGATATATCATACAAAAATGAGTCTGCTCCCTATTTGACTAACAAGAACCGAAAAAAAAACTAAACAAATCAAAAAGTTGTGGTGTTCCTATCTATCCGCTATCTACTACTACTCCTATAGTCCTATCTATCTACGAATAATAAATGAAAGACGAAAAGGAAAGTAAAAAATATAAAAAGATAAGATAATCCTTTAGATCTGCCAATGTGTGCCAATCATTGCTAATGACTGGCAATTAATTGCCATAAGTGCCCTTACCTCGTACTGACAGGTGGCGCATTGGATCACGCGTGACACGTGTCAGCGTAACATTGGCCCAGATGTGTGACTTGTTGGCTGACGTGGCTCGCTGGAGATAAATTAAAAATTAGCTTCCCATAGGACTCGAACCCGGTACCTACAGCATCTCATCAAATGCCACTACCACTAGACTAAGTGTCTAGTGCCATTTTAATTTTAATACTTCTTTTTTTTTGGCTGTCAGATTAATTAAAGGGTTTAATAATAGATTTTGAACCGGTCCTTTTAAAGTTATTTGGACCGGTTCAAAAATAAAGAAAGGTACCGTTGGACTCGTAATTTCGTGCTCTTTGCAATGGTGTGCTTGTGGCTTCAAGCGGGCTTCGTATGAACCTCGATAAACGTGAAAACGTCGTCGAAAGTCACCCGAAAATTACCGTTTTTGCTTCGTTTTCAATCATTTGTACCTGTAAGACATAATAACACAATACAAACATATTTTCAATATATTTTATCATATTTTATGGTTATTAGTCCGATTTGTAGTGTTTTCCGTGGTATAAATGATGTGTGTTTAAGCACACATCAAATTCCCACACACTTAACATAAAACCCCTCACAATCAAACAAGAACAGAAAAGGCCTATTAAGAAGGTTCAAAAATCATTTATTTCGAAAGCGCCCCCGTTTTAACCACTTAATTAATAAATAGATCAAAACTAAGATACAATTTTTATAAACTTTATTTAAAAATGCTTTTAAGAATGGGAGTTCGTCATCCTTGACTTTTTACAATCCCCAAAGTAAGCTTAAAACAAAATCATAGCCAAATATATGATTAGATGCTAACACTACTCATAAATGTTAATTGTGTACGCATAGCTACTTTTCGCTCCCTTATTCCTAAATCCTCTAAGGATTTTATTATTATTATTGGTAACAAATAAATTATGTCCTTATTAATATAAAGTAAACCCGGTTTAGACCATAATTAGTTTGAAATCCTTTCCTAAAAAACGATATGGTGAGAATAAGGTCCACATTAAGGTTCTAATTTCGCATGATTTAGGGGTTATCCTTTTTATTTCATCCGAAACAACTCAACTACGAGTCCAGAGACAAAGGCTTTATTTAGATAACCCCGGAGTCAAAATATCACTTTATTATTATTATTATTAATGCAACAATACTAGCCTTCGGTCCTTTAAACAACTGTCACATCGGTATACGAGCCGATCATGGTCCAATAAACTTTTATCAATCTCAGATTTATTATTCTTACTATGGGCCTTCTTTAGAAAACTGCCACATCGGTATATGAGCCGACCATGGTCCAATAATCTTTTATCAGCCCATAGTTCTTCTTATTATTATTACCTCCACCCTTTTAATGACTGCAACATCGGGCGTCCTAACCTACAAGATGCAATGGTCTTATTTCGGCTTCAGTTTATTACATTTTTATTATTATAGCCAAATTTCAAGTCCTGTAGTCTTTTAACTACCTAGACAACGGGCGCAAACCGTCCGAATCGGTTGCCTATTTCCCCACAACACTGACAGAACCTCAATGTGTACTTTACTTTCACCAGAAGGAATCTCTACGAAGGGCTTTAAACTAAGAATCGCAAATACCAAAGTAACTTTATTTATTTAACAATTATATAACGTTTATTAAGCTGATGGGAGCAAAAAGCACAATTAACCTCTATGAGCTCTAAAGAGATCCAACTACTTCACGCTTAGCATGTAACTTATATTTAACTTTATTATTTTTCATTGTTTGCAAAATTTTAAAGTTAAGCAAACGCTTAGTCTCGAAAGCTAAGGGGAAAGCTAGAGCACAAAACTCTGTCAAGTCAAAATATCCTAAGTTCTACGGGCCTACTTATTCAGATTTTTTTATATTTTCATCATTTTTTTATTTTTTTTTTGGTTTATTTTTTTAGCCAAATAAAACAAAAAACTAAGGTCAAAATGGGGATGCGTGGGAACACAGACAGGAAACAGGTATGATCAATTTCGATAGAAATCCCCCCCCCCCCCCAACACTTAGAATGGAACATTGGCCTCAATGTTCAGAAATGTTAGGTTTTACCCCCACACTTAGGAATGAAAAAGGCAAATGCAAAAAATTTCAAGTGTGAAAGGGGAAATAAAATCATATATATATATATATATATATATAATCAGGATTAAGGATTCCCAAGATATAAACATAAAGATGATCGGAGACCACGTGATTGGAGGATTGAAAACAAACATGAAGGTCTTCAAGATCATAAGAAATCCTGCAAGCAAAAACAGATAACCACGAAACACAACGAGGATAGAAGCACACCCCCACACTTATTCATTATTAAATCTAATCTAATATAATATTATACTACTAAAAAAATAGAAAGAGATAGAGAACACGGGTTGCCTCCCGTGAAGCGCTTGTTTTTGTTCGAGTCTCTAGCTTGACTCTACAATTATTTCATTTTAGGTCCATGGTCAAATCCATCACCTGATGTGAGGTGAGGATGGTAATAGCAATACATCACCTCCTTAGGTGAGTATACAGCAGGACGAGGCGATGGCATATGGGGAAATCTATAAGAAGGTCTATCCATCACCCACGTCATATCACCTGACTGTGTCAGGGAGAAGAATGGATCAAATCTTTCCACTTCCCTTAAGCAAACCTGCCTAGGATCGTGAAGTGGTAGTACTAGTAAGGAGGACTCTGTAGGTAAAAATGCTAGAGATACATAAGAAGATGTATCTTCATTAAGCAATTGTCCAAAAAATAGAGTGTCGCCCTTTGAGTCGTGATACCTATCATCAATTTCAGTAGGAATTGAATCGTCTAGGCCGAACTCAGTGATGAGCTCCTCATGGAGGTCACTAGTCTCACTCGATCTATACATCGAATCAGAATTACCTAATGGAACATCAAACACTCTTGGGACTGGGACAGGGTCATCGGCTAGTAAACGTTCTAGTTCTTCTATGTCCCTAATAGGATTGAAGTTAATTTCCTTATCCCTTATTGAGAGGGTGTCTAAATGCTCTTCTAAAAGTAAGTTGATATCTAAAATAGCATCTCCTAAAACATCAGTACATGGTAAAGGCAGTGTGGAGGATCCAGACTACTAATGTTCTCAAACTCCTCATCAAAAAGTGGGTTATCCTTATAAGGTAAAATCAACATTAAAATCGAAGAGAGGGTTTGAGAAAGTCACATCAAAAGATCTAGGTTTTGTATCATCACTTAAAAGTTCATCAGACATTCCTTTGGTTAAACTCAGATTTTTAAGTAAAAGACCAAATAGTTGCTTAACAATATGTCTAGGTAAATCAGCTACATCCACGTTCTCTATCAAAAAGTCGACTACTTGTTCTCCTAAAGGTGAATTGATATCAAAATCTACTTTCCCATTATCAGTAGGGGGCAAAGGTGTAGTAGCAGGCATATCACACTCTAAAACACTATCAGATGTCACCTCAGACTGCTTTGGGATTGGTACAAGATCATCAACACTAGACTTTGTGAATTTGTCAGTTTCCCTTGCGGGAATTGTGCTAATAACCTCATCTCCCATTAAGAGGGTGTCTGCAGGTTCCATGGTAGCTAAAAAAGGCAGAGAAGGTGTGCATGTAGGAGTCACTTTAATATCGTCACCGCTCTCCTTATAAACAATAGAATTAACTAGAGGATCAGGAGTAGAAGTACCAAGATTCATCATCAAACTATCAATTTTAGATTGCATTTCATCTAAACGTTGCACATGACAGTTAGCGATTTCTGCAATTGAAGGCGGCAAATAGGATATAAGCTCTTGGAGACTCATCTCAAGAGGAGGCGGATGAACGATAGGGTGCTGTGGAGGTGGTTCAAAAGAAGGAATGTCATAATTGTTACTAAGATTAGGCTCATAGACAAGCTGGTTCTGGTATGATAATCAGATCTATAATGGGGACCTCCACATACTTCAGAACAGTTAAAATGTTGTTGCTGATTTAAAGAATAAAATGTAGGTTGGTCATCATTAAAATTTTAATTGTAACAAGGACCCTGATCATAGATAGGTGTGTTCCCTGCTTGACAATTAGAACTATAATGCGGGCCTCCACAGACTTCACAACAGTCAAACTGTTGTGGCAAACCCGTAGAGTAATATGGAGATTGGTCTTACTAAAGTTTTGATTGCTACATGGGTCCTGCTCATAGACAAGCAGGGTCCGTATTTGACAATCAAATCCATAGTGAGGACTATATCTACACAACTCACACGAGTATGTCTAGTATTGGTGCTATAGAGGTTGGTTGAAGAAGTTCGGTGTTTCATTATAAGAATAAGGATTTGGGTCATAGACAAACTCATTTCCGGATCATACACTGCTACAACCCGGACAGTTTCCACCATTAAATGGACCTCCACACCACGAGCAACCGAAATTGTTATAGGAAGACATGTCGAAGAATTAAACGGATAAGAGGGTAAGAAAATAAGAATAAGAGGATAAAATAGAATATTTTTTAAGATTTTTATAAAGATAATAAAAATAAAAATAAAAATATTTTTTGATTTTTATATTTTTTATAAGTACGAAAATAAACTTTCCGAAGAAAGGATCTTCAAGGCACTAACTCGAAACACCACGTAAAAATCGTACAACTCTCCCCGGCAACAACGCGATTTTTGATTAGATAAAATAGTAGTATATATAATAAAATATATAACTAAAATATCAAATAGTAATAATATAGAGTGTATCCCGTTAGATATGAAAATTACTTTTAAGAAAAGTAATAATTAAATCTTTCGGAGTCGTATCCCAACGAGAATTGAATTTCAAATTTACGTTAATGTTTAAATTAAAACTAATTATATAAAAGTTAAACTAATACTAAGATATACCTAAAAAGGATATGCTTGTCAAGTGAGGTGAAAATATCATTAAATCTGAAATAAAGAGATAATAAAGAATTGGTACGCGTTTAAAAACCGTTTTCTCACAACGTTGGTTTATATTGAAAACAAGCCTTTATTTTGGTACAAATTACTTTAAATAATGACAACTTAACACCTGTAATTTTTTTTTCTCACGACGTTGTGCTTTTTTGAAAACCAGAATCTTATAAAGTATTAATTACTAGATTTGATGTTTGATTATTTTCCGGCTTTTGCCCTTTGAAATATTCAAATAAGAAATCTAAATAATCAGAAAATTATTAATCAACAATCTACTTTTTAATCCACAGTTAACTCACTAGTCACGGTCACTCAACAAGCATACTAAAACTACTCGCTAATAATCATAACTATACTACTAGAAACGAGTAAAACTACACTAATAATGACTAAGCTAAATATGACAATAAGCATAATCATAAAGAAATAAAAGAGATAAGGAAAAGGTGAAACCCGGAATATGCTCGGTGTGACCCGAAGACAATAGATATGAGCACACACTCTATAGTGTGAAATAAAACCAAACTAATCCAAACCCCAATCCATAACGTCATAATCTCCAAACGTAAATAATGCTACTAACCCAAAATACCAAATCGAACCAATCAATACACGAATCCGAACCGTACAATAGATGAAAAATAAAATAAAAACTAAACCAATCTAATACTTATTCTAACCTACCTGCAACCGAAATAATAAAAAAGTAAATTGAAAGGCTGCGTCTTTTTTATGTTGTTGATAGGAGATATATCATACAAAAATGAGTTTGTTTCCTATTTGACTAACAAGAACCAAAAAAAAACTAAGCAAATCAAAAAGTTGTGGTGTTCCTATCTATCCGCTATCTACTACTACTCTTATAGTCCTATCTATCTACGAATAATAAATGAAAGACGAAAAGGAAAGTAAAAAAAATAAAAAGATAAGATAATCCTTTAGATTTGCTGCCAATGTGTGCCAATCATTGCCAATGATTGGCAATTAATTGCCATAAATGCCCTTACCTCGTACTGACAGGTGGCGCATTGGATCACGCGTGACACGTTTCAGCGTAACATTGGACTCAACATGTTGGCTGACGTGGCTCGCTGGGAGTTGAGATCAACATAGACTTGACATTTAGGATAGATCCAATGAACAAATCTTAGCCACTAATTTTTTTCATCAAAATAATAAAAACTCACATTCCACCTTTTAAAAAAAAAATATCTTGCAAACGGTAAATCGTCAAATGACAAAAAATACACCATCGCGAAGAGTATTTTTTCATCTTTCAGTAGACATCCACTTCGATATACTTTCGAAGAACTTTTTTTCTAATTTTTTTTTCAATCATGTCTAAAAAAATCACATGTGATTTGTATCACAATCACATGTGATTTCAGAAAATCACATGTGGTTTTTTTCAGACGTAACTAAAAAAAATTCAAAAAAAATTTCGTCAAAAGTATATAGAAGTGCCCCTCTATAGAAAGATGATTTAATTCTCGTCGCAATAGTATTTTTTGTTTGCGTAACGATTAACGGTTTGTGAGATATTTAATTTTTAAAAAAGAGGTGAAAAGTGGTTTTTTTTTATTTTAATGAAAAAATGAGTGGCTATGATTGGTTTATTGGGTCTATGCTAAAATTTGGGTCTATGTTGAACTTTTGCCTGCTGTAGGTACCGGGTTCGAGTCCCATGGGAAGCTAATTTTTGATTTATCTCAAGCGAGCCGGCAAAAGTTCAACAAAGACCATCTTTTTAGTATAGACCCTATGAACCCATCCTCACCCTTCATTTATCCATCATCCAATGGATGAGATAAATACATATTTAAAAAAAGAATCTGATTAACCACACAGGGGTATACGTGGTCTTTTTTCACCCCTATTTTTTCTAACCGTTACACTCTCTCTCATCAAACACACAATTACTTTTTCATTAAACACACACACACTACACCTAACTGATTATAACTCACACAAACCCTAATTTTTAGCCCCAAATTTTATGATTCATGGATATACGTGATGAAATAGCAGCGAGCAAGCGTAAATTGAAGGTCGACTCATCATCTATTCAAGTTGATGATGCCATGATGGTGATTTTTTTGATTTTATGCTTATTTTTGGTTGATTATGCTTAATTTACGCTTATTCTTATTTTATGCTTATTTGCTTATTTCTTATGCTTATTCTGATTTTGTGCTTATTTTGTGGTTGATTATGCTTATTTTGGTGGCTAATAATACGCATATTCTAATTTTGTGCTTATTTTGTGGTTGATTATGCTTTATTTTGTGGTTGATTATGCTTATTTAGTGTTTAT
>BQNB010124493.1:0-11293 GCA_026074375.1 Tanacetum coccineum
TCTCTTAGTGTAACCATGAAACATGTTAACGCTTTTTATTATCGATAAGTTTTTTTCTAAATATTATCACAAACAGCTTACTGTGACAAAAATTCCTCATTATTCTTAACTAACCAATTAAGTAAATTGTATTTCTTAAATGATGAAATGAGGACTGATATATGGGTGCTTGGTTAAGGTTTGGGGGTGTGGTTCAGGGGTACAGGGGTTGTGGTTCAGCGGGTGTGGTCTAGGAGGTGTTTGTGATTTTATGGATGGATAAGTAACTTAAGGGGTGTTTGGCTAAGCTTATCAATGTGCTTATTAGGTTATTCTATTATCAAAATGCAATAAGTTTAGTCTAAAGCTTCTAAACAAGATGCTTACTGGCTTTTAGAAGAGTAAAAAGAGTCACCTATGACGCATATACCTGTAATTGTAATCTACAGGAATGCACACCAGTAAGATGGCAGCTACAAAGAAGGCGATGGGAGATCAAGCGGGGATTTGGAAACTAATGGCAGTTCTATGTATGTGACTTGCTAATTTGTTGATGGAACTGTTGCTGCAAGTGGGTGGAAATTGAGAAGTTAGCAAAAACCGAACGAGTCAAATGGGTCAAAAATTACCTCTTATTGCTGCAAAAAAGGGTCAACCGTACCAGATAAGTATCCATCTTGACCTAACCCATCTTTTTTGATATTTGTTGTAAATAAGTAGATATTAGTGGTTATAAGAGATAAATGCTTAGGATGAAATTTAAATTAGTATAAGGGTTGTCGTCGTTTGAGGATCAAATATTAAGATGGATTTTGGCTGTGGGATTAGCTAATTATGATTTTGGTTTGACATTTGTTGTAAAGAACTAGACATAGTTCAATCAAGAATCTTATAAATCTTGACAGAGCATACATATGATTACTGATAAATCATATGCGATAATTAGAATTAAAAAAATAAGTTGGATGTAGGAAACAATGTTTGTATTTGGTTATGTTATGTTTTTTAAAATTGGGACGATCAGATGTTTAAGTATATGTAAGAAAATGATAATTTTCAGGATTTACATTTGGAACGACCTTCAAGTAAATCAGTAAACAGAGTTAGTTTGGTTACACTTACTCCTCAATTGGGTATTTGGCCTTGCATGATCAGGGAACAGGTTGTCTGGCAAGTGATTCAACATAGTCGTATACATTTATGTAGAAAACTCATGTATAATATAATACAAGTTTGTCTAGAAAAGAAAGAAGTTTTAGGCACATAATCATCATATTTAACGTCATAAGTTTTTTTGGGTAAATAACTATGAGCTTACCCAAACACTCCATTAAGTAGTATAAAATAACTAAATGGAGTGATTTAATGGGTGATAATGATTGCAGATCATATATGGCATAATGTTTGAAAAAGTTTCTGTTTGCATAGTGTTGTTAGTTGTTGGATCGCGAGATAAAGTTTCATAGCAAGTGGGTTAGGGGTAGCAATATTGACCCGCTAACTTATGAATGGATCATACATGTATTTGGGTCTTGATAGTGTCACATTGTTGCTTATCATGCAGGTATATGATTTATGTGAGTTAACTTGCCCAATCTGTAACAATGGTGGAAATATGCATATGGAAGGTGAAGAAAAAAAAGAAGTGTGACCAACAGAAGAATAGAAAACCAAAAAATTACCTCTCGATTGTTATTTCTTCAAAACTTACTCACATTGTAGGTGTATTATGTGATGGATCGAGAGCTTGAAGCTGACAGTTTCCATTCCTCTAAATATTATAGCATCCATGTACACATTCTGTTGTTGAATGTTGCAATTAATATCCATAATATTGAAAGGATCAGTGACCTCAAAAGAAGCATATAATAGATAAGCAATTATATGTTAAGTCACTTTCTTGAGGCTAAGGCCAAAGCTTGGTGTTAGCGTTAGTTAATTAGCTCAAGTGCTCAAAGAGTAATGTATCTTCACATTTTACCAATAAAGATAGCTTTATGGAAATTGTCGTTAACTAAATAATGTAGGTTGAATAAATCGTGTGTATTCCTCTATAAAGCACCGTATATTGGGATAAAAAATATTGTTTCTTAGATGGTGTCGGGTCATGAATTATGATGCCATGTTAATCTAGGGTCATGTTGGGGCCAGGTAATTTGTAAAAAAAAGTTACTGCATCTGCCGGATTGGGTTGATGAGCATCCTTTAGTACTCTTTGCGACCAAGTATGTCTAATGTAGGGGCTGGTAAATATCACCACTGTAAGCCTCATGATTATCCATGTATTTAAGTTGCAAACACCATGATGTCGACTCGACATCCACGCGATAACGTGCACAGTTTTTGATATATGAAAAAAACATGTCACCTTAAACGAAAAAAACGTAGCTATCACTGAATAATAAACAAACCTCTATAAGACAAAACATAAGAAACAAAATTCACCGCAGCAAAGCGCAAGTCTCAAAAACTTGTTAAAAACATCATACATATTAAAACTTAAATTAAACACTACGAGAAAGATATTTAACCAAATCAGTACGAATGATTTGATGTGTTTCAGCCTATTTGATTTGTCTGATAACATGTAGCGCTTATTCATGAGTTTGTACGAGGTTGTCCTTATGAGTAAGGGTGTCAATCGGGTTATCGGGTCGGGTTACGGGCTTATTGCATCGGGTCTATCGAGTTTTAGAAAAATATAAATTGACCCGCAACCCGACCCTATAAGGAATCGGGTCTATCGAGTTCTCGTCTATCAGGTTGCTAGTTGTCGGGCTATGTTCATCGGGTTATCAGGCTATATGTTAATCTCATCACACAATTTGCCTTATTTATTTAAATATCACCTAACATGATATGAACTTAAAAATTAGACCAACATGGTTGTAGACTTTGTTTTGACACGATATGTAACAAAAGAAACAACTAATGACAAACTATATTACAAGTAGGCTTACGATTTTAACTAGATAGTAAGCATGTTAATTTTTTTACAATTAGCAGCGAACTGAGAAAAGCAGCTCCATATGCAGACACTAGAAGCCAAGTATGAAATGCAGTTTATCATGTCGTGTGGCAAGTCTAAAAGAATGAGAAGAAAAGCTCATGCAAAAACAAGAGCAGCAAGCTCAACAGGTATAAATTTATTAATGAGTTATTATATCTTATCGGGTTGACCCAATAACCCGGTAACAAAACTAATAGGCCCCTAACCCAACCTTATAAGGCTATCGGGTCTATCGGGTCAACCCGATAAACTAAGTTTGACCCGAATCAACCCGACCCTATAAGGTCTTATCGTATTCGGATCGGGTCGGGTCGGGTCGCATTCTCTTTATGTTTTTGAGTCATATAATGGAATTTAATGCTTGAATATTCCTTATTCTTTGCATAAACATAAGTAGTGCGTGATTAGCTAATATAGCCCATTTTTTCTAAAGGACATCAAACGCTCGTTTGACATCTTTCTTTGGCGCTTCATGCAGTTGCTTATACATTATTTTATTTTACTCATGATCACCTAGACGTGAAATCAACTTAACAAGTGTCACCCATTTCGGATATATACCGTCAACAAGATAATATTCCCATCTGTAATATATGTCGTTCGCCACGAAAGGAACCTTTGATGCTTTTCTGTCCTTGAGATTGTTGAATAAAGGCGATTTATGTGTGACGTTGATGTCATTGTGCGACCCAAAAGCACCAAAGAAAGCATATCTATAAGTCTTGTGACGCAACAGCTTCCAGCAAAATTAATGGATTCGGACCATGATCACATATGCATTATTTCCCTTTATATGCATCTGGACAACCAAACCACTCTCAATCTGTACAATTAAAGCTTCCTAACATTCATGGAAACACGTGTTTTTCATCAACAAAAGATAAAGCTTTTCAACATCAATGTGGTTTTCGCAAATACACTACTCAATATATTTCTATAAAAGACTTACAAAAGTAATTAATAGGATCATGAGAAGTTGTTGCACCTGATTACAAATATTCATCAAGGGCGTCAGGATCGATGCCTTATCTCAGTTCACAAATTGATGAGGTGCACTTCATTAATGCTGAAATACCTTCTCTTGTAGTACAAACTACAATCAATATTATTACGAAAAAACTCGCAATGATTAGTTACATTTTCAACTATGTTTGTGAATAGCTCTCGACACATTCGAAACCTCTTCCAAAATGTATATGCATCATTCATTGGTTGCTAACAAAAAGTTAGGTTATGGTGATGCACAACCGCACCATAAAATTAGTCTTACTCAACAATTATTGACCGTCACTTTGGGAAGCACACGCATTTAAACCTTATTTGGCCACTTTAAACCAACTCACGTACATGTCTAGCTAATTAATTTATGGTTGTTTATTTCGGATTGTGTAAAAGTGTTTGTCGAATATTATTAATATCAAAACAATATATACACAAGCTTGAAAGATTCTAGATGTGGGCTTGAGCCCATTACAAATATCTAAATATAATATGCGCTAACACTCCCCCGTAGTTTGAGCGGGAGGACACCGGATGCTCAAACTGGATCGAAATTCTTCAAATAAAGCTAAAGTTAACCCTTCGGTGAAAATATCTGCAAACTGATAATGAGAAGGTACATGAAGCACGTGGACCTAACCAGCAGCAACCAAATCACAAATGAAATGCATGTCAATATCAATGTGCTTCGTATGCTGATGTTGACCCAGATTGCATGATAAATAAATAGCACTGCCATTATCATAATTGACAAGTGTAGCGGAAGATAAAGGAGTATGTAACTCACGCAGTAAATTGCGTAACCAACAAGTCTCAGCAACAACATTGACAACACCACGATACTCTACCTCTACACTAGAACGAGAAAGTGTCGGCTGATGCTTAGAGGACCAAGAGAGTAGGTTGTTGCCAAGAAATACACAATAACCTGAAGTAGAGCGACGATTAGTAGGGCAACCAGCCCAATTCGCATCCAAATATGCAACCAAATCTGTAGTAGAGGAAGAAAATAATTGCAAACTATAATCCAAAAGTACCATGAACATATCGCGTAAATCTACTTAAGAGCTAAAATATGAGGCTCCCACGGATTATGCATATAAAGACACACCTGCTAAACTGCATAAGAAATATCAGGTCAGGTAAAAGTGAGATACTGTAGAGAACCTGCAAGACTCCGATAAAGAGTCGGGTCAGAAACCGGATCACCATCACTTCCCAGTTTAGAATCAGTATCAATAGGAGTCTGACTGGGATTACAATTATTCATATGTGGCCTGTCAAGAATGTCAATAGCATATTTCTTCTGAGATAAAAATAACCTCAAAGAATCATGTGTAACCGATATACCATGAAAATAATTAAGTGGACACAGATCTGTTATAGCAAACTCCTGATGTAACGATCTGATAATCTGCTACAACAAACTTTCAGAAGAAGTTGTGAGAACAATATCATCAACATACAATAACAAGTAAGCAGTATCGGTCCCCTGTCGGTAGATAAATAAAGAGGAGTCACAGCGACTATGAGAAAAATCAACCCGATCAATATAAGATGCAAACCGCTAAAACCAAGCTCGAGGGGCCTATTTAAGCCCATAGAGTGACCGTTGTAACAAACACACATAATCAGGATGAACAAAATCCTAAAATCCAGGAGGCTGATGCATATAAACAGTCTAAGAAAGATCACCATGTACGAAAGCATTCTTGACATCGAGTTGATGAATCGGCCAATGTCGAGAAGTAGCAAGACTAAGAACAGTCCGAATAGTACCCAATTTAACAACCGAACTGGAAGTCTCATCAACATCAACCCCTTCTAACTGTGTACTGCCATTTTCTACAAGACGTGCTTTGTAGCGACTAAGTGTTCCATCCGCTAGATATTTGTGGCAAAAAAGCCACATACAACGCACAATATTGGTGTCCGATGGTCTAGGTACTAAAGTCCATGTTTTGTTTTTAATAAGAGTAGTATATTCATTACGCATAGCATTTTGCCAGTTTGAATCATTAAAGGCATCACGATAAGATTTTGGTAAAGGAGAGACTGAAGACGCATGTAAATTAAGACGCTCAGTGAGACGGTTAGTCCCGACACGAAAAGGCGTAACCATGGGGTGAACCGAGTCAGGGTTTGGGTTAACCGGGAGATTTTGGACTATAACGGGTGCATGTGGGTCCAAAACTATTGTGGTTAGGTGCGGGATAGCTGTAGGTGAGAATTGAAGCTGGACTGGTGTATGTTGGGCCACGGGGATGGTTATTAGACTGGCAAATGGAGTTGGTATAAAGATGGGGAAGCATGTGTGGGTTGGGCCGTGGTAGGGGACTGTTCTGCGGGTTCGGTTGGATGTTGTTGGTGTGGTAATGGATCAGTTTGTCTAATAGTTGGTGTGGTAAGGTAGGATTTAGAACAGTAGGGTGTAGATCAAAGGTATCATCTAAAAAGGTATAAGCAGAAGTGGATTTAGGTGTGGTGGAGCCATAAGGAAACACTGTTTCATCAAAAGTGACATGACGTGAAATAATGCGATAAGGGACTGTTGGGCTGCGGGTTCGGCTGGATGTTGTTTGTGTGGTAAAAGATCAGTTTGTCCAATAGTTGGTGTGGTAAGGGTAGGTTTTGGAATAGTAGGGTGTAAATCTTAGGTATCATCTAAAAAGTTATAAGCGGAAGTGGTTTTGGGTGTGGTTGAGCCTTAGGGAAACACGGTTTCATCAAAAGTGACATGACGTGAAATAATTATTTTGTTGGTGTGTAGGTCAAGGCAACGATACCCTCTATGAAAGGGCAAAACCTAAAAAAATTAGAGGTGTTTGCACGGGTGCAAGTTTGTGAGATGGATAAAGGTGATGTTAACATTTAACACCCAAAAATGCGAAAAAGGGTGTAGGTTGGTTATCTTTGCCAAATCAACTTGTAGGGGATGTCATTAGCAATAGCAATTGAAGGCAAGATATTCAATAAGTGCGTGGCCATATTAAGACCTTTGACCCAAAAAGTTAGTGGAAGGTTTGCTTGGAAAATGAGGGTGCGAATGAGGTTATTAATTATACGAACCATTCGCTCAGACTTCCCATTCTGTTGAGAGGTTTAGGGACATGAAAAGTGGAAGTGAGTTCTATTTTGGGCAAAAAGGGTATGTAGGCGATGGTTGTCGAATTCACCACCGTGATCACATTAGAATGACTTGATTTCACACTTAAATTGAGTGCGAACATAATTACGAAATAACACAAATTTGGACATAACATCAGACTTATTAACCAACGGATAAACCTAAACAAACTGAGAATAATGATCTAAAACAAGACATAATATTTAAAACCTAAAAGACTCAGAATGGGTAAAGTTCACAAATCTGAGTGAATAATATCAAAACAAGAACTAATCATTGTACTAGAGCTAACAAACGGAAGCCTCACGTGTTTGCCAAGCTGACAAGCATGACAAAGAACAAGAGGCTTCTCTTTATTATATGAAATAAAATTAGAAGAAACAAGATGACGCAACACATCACCCCCTGGGTGTCCAAGACGTTGATGCCACGTATGTTGACTAACAAGGAAAGCATGAGGGATAGGATATAGAGCTGTGACTGGGTAAAGATCCCCCGTGCTATCACATCGGAGAAGCACCCGACGCGTCATATATTAAATTTTTAACAATATGAGAGGTGATAAGAACGTTATTTAGATGAAGGGATTTAAGAGGAGTTGGCAAAATACTATGGCCCGTATTAGTGATGGGTATAGAATGACATCACCAACCGAGATAGATGGATACATACACGTATAAAAAAATTCACTAAGACTATTAACTGAATTATTGAGATGAGAGCTCCCACCTGTATCCATATTTCATGCACCATTAGAAAAGGCCCGAAGTGTCTCGGTAGTAAACGCATGCGAAAGTGTATTAGCTTGACCCGAGACTTGAGTGGGTCCCATATCACCAGGCTGCTGAGTAGACTAGGCTGAGCCTGCTAGAAGTGGTCTGTGGCTTAGCTGGTAGGCATGTATGATAGATGTAACCTGTTGTTGGGCCTGCGATGGATAAACCGGTCCAAGAAGATAACAAGTAGACCATTGGGCCTGGAATGGATAACCTAGTGGACTGATGATTGGAGCTGGTGGGCTAGCTACAACCAATGGGCCTGTAGGAAAGGCAACAACATACCTAGAGGTGGTATTCAAACATGGGCCTATGGAATTAGTGTTGGTAGTCAAACCCAAATTCCCTAATTAGTGCAACAATTTGGATAACAACTCATTTGTAGTAGTAGGAATGGGATCCATCATGATTATAGTAAATAGGTGCGTGAGTGGTAGGGTTTATGGTTTAGTATTAGAAATTGTTTAGGGTTGCGGGAAAGAAACGAGCTAGGTAGTTATGTCAAACCAAAACAAACACACAGCTGTCGTCGAACCAAAAGAAAATAAACGTGACCTAATCACGTATTGTAACCGCCCGAGATTTCGACGTTATGACGATCGCGAATTCCATCGTCAATAATATTATTTTAATATTTATTATCAAGTATGATCGAAAGTCGACATTAAAATTTTAAATTTTTATTTACCCGAATAAATATATTCGTGTTTCATTGTGAATGATTTGGAGAAATTTTTATTTTCGTCGACTCGTAAGTCGAACCGAGACCGCGTGTGGGTTACACGTATTGGGCATCATATAAATTATGACGCGCCCCGTTAATTTCAAATTTGTATTAATGAATAATTATTTCATTTTCGTCATCTTTTGATCGTATTGGCAAAAGTCGTTGATTTTAGCTATGTCGCGAGCCGTGCTCAGGATTTATTTCATTTGAGCGATTTAAGATTTTATTATCTCATATTTTATTTCGGAAGTAAATTATTTTGTTTTAGTATTTTACGACCCTTTTCCCGCGTTTTAGCCGAAGCCGAGTCAAAAACTTTATTTCTACACGATTTAACATTTTTAATAAATGTTTTAACTAAATTAAAATTTTGATGAAAGAAAATTTACAAAACAATAATCCCGAGCCGTGGTGGTCAGTTTTTATTTAAGTAAAACATAGACGTGTCAAAAAGATAAAGACTAAATGAGGGGAGGACCATTTTTGCCAAGTGACTAAACTAGGCAAGTATAAAAACAAAATTTTATAACATTTCCATTCATTTTTACTAGAACAAAAGTGTGTAGTGTGTGTGTTTCACCAACCGGCCACCATGACCACCACCGGAAAAGTTTTCCGGCGCCGGAAACCGCCATCGCCGCCGCCGAAAACCGCCGTGTCGCCGGAAAAAGTGACATGCACAACGATCAATCTATATTTTCCGAATCCCCTCGTCATTTCCTACGCATCTATCCAATAAAATATAGCATGCAACAAGTATTTTTGGAGTTAGAATCCGGGTTTGATTCTTGAAGTTTCGGTTTAAAAGAAGTGCTTAATATAGCATTGTAAGCGTTTATTTTACTAGTTTTATAATAATTTTGATAAATGCATGTGATGTAATTCGATTGAATCTTGGTTTGGTAAATTAGAAATAAATATGGGTGATGAAATAGGGCTAGGTTGATAGTATTTTGAGGTTGTCGGAAGCCAAAAATGTGGTTTCGATGGGTTTTTAAAAATGTATTTTCGAGCAGAAAGTTCGGCACGCAAAACGAGGTCCGAAAATATTTTTAATCTGATTTTTGATTGAAAAATATGGAAGAGGATATTTTTACGAACGTTTCGGTAATTTGAACGTCCCGTAACTCCTAATAACGAAGAAGTTATGGCCGATCGAAGTTAGAAAAATTATGTATAAAAATGACAGCTATTTGCTAAAATATGCTTGCTGCTGATGCGATTTTCAACGGACGTTTTGGACACTTTCGAGTCCGTTTCAGCCTTCCGGCGAAACACGAAAGTTGTCCGGAATGACGTTTTACATAAAATCTCTTTTTGGTCAAAGTCACGAAAATGTGATATAACGGGTCAAAACCGATGGTCAAACTGCTGCGTTTTTATTGAAATTACAAGTTACAGCAGAATTGAAAAAGGACATTTTGGTCATTTTCTATCGAGATTCAAGTCTCGGCCAAAACTAAAAAGTTGTCCGAAACATCGTTTCGCATAAAATCTATTTTTACTCCGAGTCGTGAAAACGGGATCTAGTGGGTCGTTTGACGCGAGTCAGATTTGGGTAAAAATAAATATAAGTGTAAAGTCAAGTGTTGACTTTAAAAAAAAAATCTAACAAGTCATATAAGACTTATGTAATTTTTAATAAGGTAATAAATACCATTTTAAC
Organism: Tanacetum coccineum; assembly: GCA_026074375.1. Taxonomy (NCBI): domain Eukaryota; kingdom Viridiplantae; phylum Streptophyta; class Magnoliopsida; order Asterales; family Asteraceae; genus Tanacetum; species Tanacetum coccineum. The sequence continues at coordinate 10,285 of BQNB010124493.1, forward strand.
TAATGAAAATAGTATTTGGACTTAACATATTATTACACGGAGGTGTTACTAAAAATAGGAACTTTTGTGATTAAAAAAGTGTAAACTCCTAAAAATGGAAGGTTAGATGTGTAATAATTAAACATAAGAATGTAAATGAGATAATAAGTATTAAAATATACTTAAATGACTGAACTTGCCAAAAATATTAATTTTTCCGAAAATAGTAACTTTCTAAAAATAGAAAGTTACCAAAAATAGAAAGTTTTCAATCAAGTCACGTAAGATAAAACGTGAGGAATAATTATAACTCAATTGAATGGGGTTTTGGGATTTAGGTCGCGCAAGTGGATTTCTCATCACATGTATGTTTTGATATATATATATATATATATATATATATATATATATATATATATATATATATATATATATATATATATATAAGATATATTTTACCGTGACGATGTGTGCATCGACGGTTGTACATTGTGCACATTATAATTTAGCGGCATAATTATAGGTCGCGGTTGTGATCGTTGTTGATACATTATGTGCTTATGTGGACTGTTGATCGTGGTCTTCGATCAAGGTGAGTTCATAGCCTCGCATTTAAATCGTTTTATGTTTTAAAAACCCGCGAGGGAGATACATGCTTGTTTTAGAAAATCGAACACAGGTGATTTTATTATGTGAACGTTGCTATGAGTGTATTGTTGTGGCCTTTCCTTCATGAACCGTTGTTAGGAAATATTGTAAAGTACTATTAGTGATATTAAAGTACTGTTAGTTATAGAAAAGTACTGTTAGCAATATCAAAGTACTGCTTATGTCGGGTTTAACATTCTAGAAGAGTTGTATTAGGAGAAGATATACATGACGAGTTGTAAGCCCAATAGGATTAATCCTTGATGTCTATAAAAGGACCCCTTGGAAGGCATAGTTAGGTACGAGTACAAGTATTAGAACAAGTCTTAGAAGAAGTGTTAGCAATTAGTATTATTAGTGTTTAGGGATCTGCAAAGTTAGG